>JAPMOR010060062.1:955943-1026696 GCA_026543865.1 Argiope aurantia
AAAAAAAAAAAAAAAAAAAAAAAAAAAAAAAAAAAAAACGTATTTAATGATTGAGTCACTGATCTAGATTTGAGTACGCAAATTGGGGGAGTGGGCGAAATTTTTGCAAAAATACAAGGAATATTTTAGTTTCTATGGGATCATTGTTCTAACGTCTTTCCTACGGAAATAAACTAGTCATGTCCTGAAGCTTGTCCAAGTTCAGAGACAGTGAAAATCAATCATGTGATTGATAACAAAATTAATGATCAATTTGTGATACATCAAATGGTATAAAGTATAGCTATAAAGTTTTTATTTTTATGATCCTAATGTAATACTATGGCAACATAACACTATATTAATTTCAAAAGTATTATTATTATGCACCATGTCGTTGCTTCCAGCATTTTTCTGTGGGTTTATTGATTTCTAGTGATGATATTCATTCAGCCCAATACGCTTCACTGTGTTTCAGAGACTCAATGTAACGAAGTTTCCATTTGTAAATTCAAAAATATTTAATTCAACTGCGTTAGCATTTCAATTTTATAAAAACAATCCGGTGACTACTATAAACGCAATAATAAACCATGATTTAATCATCTTTCTAGTCAGCTGGAAGGAGGAAAAGCATCATTATTTAGAATAATATACGATAAATGAATTCAAAAGGTCAACAGCAATTTACTTGTCAATAAATTGGTTTGAACTCTTATGAGATGGACAAATATGCTCTTTAAGAAAAATAAACATGAATATAAGGACTTTAAAGCTACATAATATTATTTTCAGTAAATTTGATGAAAATTAATATCATATGCATAATATAAATATTTAAATATTCCCTCTCCCGTAAAACAGCAATTGCAAAATAAAAATAATCTGCTTTGCTGGTTTCTTACTTAAACGGATCTTGTTTACAACTTCATAACAACCTTCATATACAGTGAAACCTAGCTCGATGAAGATTATTTGTTTCCGAATCTTACTCGGAATATAAAATACTCGCTAAGCGGTATAATGCTTTTCAATAGGAATGAAATAGGACACTGCGCTCTATTTCGGGGGGGAGGGGGGAGGAGATGAAAAAATTTACTATAATATTAATTGTTTTTTATAATGCAAGTCCTTTAATTATTTTTTTACTAGAAAGTGGTACAAAAACATTTAACTATAACTCTTCATCGATTTTAATTTTATCTATTTAGACAACTTCATTTCAAAATTTAGTGAAGATAAGACATAACACTACCGTTAAATGAATTTGCAGAGCGCACAGTTACTGCTTGATTAGAATAATGCTTCTCAAATTAAGTTGCAATAATTTTCCATGTTTCCACCATCTCCCTTATGTCACTGGAAGGTTGTTACTCTGCGAAGCTATTATTTTTTTCCTCTCCTGACCAAATCTTATCCGCACATGTTTGCGGATATTTGGTTAGCTCATTAATATCTGCTCCTAACCCCAAAATCTAGTCGTCGTCGATCTACAATCTCGACGATTAAGGCTTCACATGTATTTACTCAAATCGTCGGAGTCGCGTTCGACAACGCTATCTGGCCAAAGCTTTTTTTTATCCAGTAAGACGAATTTTCTTGATATAAGCGCCCAACAAAGAATGACACCTACATGCAGGTCAATCCTGCATGTGAAATCATAATGACCTCTTCGTCACTCCTTCCACAAAATATCGCTCACTAAAGGGTTTTTTTTTTTTTTAACATTTTGTTTTACTCTTAAGTGAATAGCTATGCATAATAATAATGTATGAATATATATGAATGCTCTTAAAAAGCGCAACAAATCGTTCTCACTTCATTTTATATAGATTATTTTTAAAACTTGCGCCTTAAAGAAATGAAAGAATTAAAAAAAGAAATTCATTTGGTGTATGAATACAGAAATTACTAAGGAGTCCCACTTGATTCCAAAAATTCTAATACGTGTTTTATCACTATTAAAAGAGTTTATTTTTTTAAAGCAAGATAAAACGGACATTAAATAGATCCAAACACATTCAGCGGATGAAACAAAAAGAAACACGGCTTTTATGAACCGAAAATACAGTTGAAGAATGCTTACTATTTAAGACAAATAAGAGCATTTCCGGATTTCACCGAAATAGCACGGATATAGATATTCTTCTATTCGGGCCTTCCGCAATTTTAATCTCAAGTAAGGATTCAATAATGATAGGGAAAGGTACACATGAAACGCCTGAACTTTATTTTACTGTTCCGAAATTATTATTGCAGTAGGTTTGTAGTTTTTATCCATTTTATGATGACATTAATTTTTAAAATAGCCAATGCACTTACATTCCAACTATGAATTAAAATGAGTAATCTATACTTATAATAAAGCTCAATGTGTGTGTGTGTGTGTTGGCGCTCTACAGGCCAGACCATTCAACCTACAGCTACCAAATTTGGCACGTGTATACCTTGGAGGCCGGGAATGTGCACCTGGGGGTTGTTTTTTCGAATTTTTAACTAGAATTTTATTTATTTAAAAATTAAGCGAAATTTTGACGTGTTTCTGCTATAACTTCCGAAAATATTACAGCACAAAAAAGATGTTTACATGAAGATAAAGATCAAAAATTTATCTTTTAAATGATACTAATGTTTTAATCTTAAAATTAAATTTCTATTTTTAATGAATTTTTAAATAAATATTTTAACTATGTTTTTCAATAATTTTTTTCGTAAAAAATAAAAATTAAAATTAAGCACGTTTCGCATTCATGGGAAAAAATTAGCTTTTTTCAAAGTGTTGCCATCACATTGATTAAAGCTCCAATTAAAAATAAATCTTTTTGGAAATGAAATCTGCAAAAATATAATTTGCGGCACATGTTTGTAGGAAATGAAACAAATATGAAATATTATTTTTTCTAAAAAATAAATTCAAGAAAAATTATTTTATGCTCTTTTACACTCTCTATACAGGGTGTTTATTTAGTCCCGGACCCATTTTGATGTTTAATGACTCATAAAATAATGAAGATATAAACAAACTTATGGCATTTATTGATGGAATAACTCATATATTTTCCTTTTCAGGTTTGAATATTTTTACTTTTGTAAATATCGTCTGCGCGTGTGGTTAATTTCAGATAATTTCATTTTCCAGTCTAAATATCTGTACTTTTCTAAATATCGTCTGCTTATTAATTGCATTTTTCTCTCTTTTGTTTTTGGGAACTATTGAAATGTTATGTTTACTTTTGATGTGTTTGTTCTATGTAGTACTTTTGTATGTGATGTTTCATTCGAGCGGATATTAAGGAGGATGCATACACCGCAAGAAAAAGCACAGATTTTATGGTGGTCATAGAGTTAATTTCCAATCAACAAAATCACTGACTTTTAAGAGTTAATTTCCAATCACTTAAACTGACTGATTTATGAAAATTTAAATATCACTATTCAATAAAAAAATTATAATTTTAGATCTTCCATCGATCGCTTCAAAGAAATTACGCCAATCAGCGTGCATGTTTCTCAAGATTAATTGGCCTAAGATTATGAAAATGTTGAGTTTTTCTAAATTTTTAACATTTAAAACTTCATAAATAAGTCTTAGTTGATCGTGGAAAATAGAAACATTCATTCATTTATTTAAAATTTGGTGTGTCCAGAATATTTCTCAGAATATGATACCTCACTGCATTAAATTTAGACTTCATAATTTTTGAAATATATTTATAGGCCGGAACAAAACATTATTATTATTGATTTCATCTCAATCCTTTTGAAAGCAAAACTAAAAACTGAATTTTATGCTGAATCTGAGAAATTTTTGTTGAATTATTGTTTGAGATATTACATAAATTATGAAAAATATTTTGTAGTTAACATAAGACTTAAATACCGAGCGATTATGTTTGCAATACTCACATTCAATAATAATAATAATTAATAAATAACAATAAAGATGACAAATAAAATAAAACGCTTGTTTGTTTTTCAAAATATCTTGATATTAATTGCAATTTCATCATTTAGATTTTAAATTAAAGTTGAAGTTTTGCCGGAAATGACAACAAATTAGCAAAATATATATAGTAAATTGAACGAAACGATCTAAACAGTATAAGTTTGGTATGACTATCAAAATTTGAAGATTAAAAATATTTTGTTTGAGAATCCTTTAAGAGACCAGTACTTAAAATATTTAATTGAAAATTGTAGCGAGCTGTAATACTGGCGAACCGGCTGGTCGCTAAAGGCGGCTAGTATAACAATAAACAACTAAAGTATATTCCGAGTTCATTTTCATAAGAATACGTTCATTGTTCATCATAACTATTAGAAGTATTTAAACTGGAGAAAATTGAAAAGGTTCAGTCATAGAGAAATAAAAATCTGTTTCATAGACAGTTAAAAAACAAAATTATAAAAAGTTAATCCTATACATTATTTCTCTTGATATAAAGTTATTTTAAAAATTGATACAACTGATAGAGGAGAATATTGTATCAATGGGATAGGAATTTTAGCAGATTTTTTTGCGATAGCCCACACAGTTTGCATTAAAACGTAATATTTGTTAAAAATTATTTGCATTGTGGTGAATTTCTATCTGATAAACGAATCTAAAGATACAAGTGAAGATCGCCAAGACGTGCTTTCTAAAAATTATTTGTGTGCTTTATAAAAAGTACTGAACTGCTGTCTAATGATAAACAAACCTAAAGATACAAGTAAAGATCGAAAAAAAGTGCTTTCTAAAAGCTTTGCAAATCCGCAAGGGGGGCAGCTTTTGTTGGAGTGAAGCAAATGTAGCAATGAAATATAACTACTTTATTGGTTCGTGCTCTAAATTTCTTGTATTTTGAAAATGATTATCAATAAAAAAAAATCTATTATGTTCCAAGAAGTCTCCCGTTGGCATTTTTATATGTATCAAAAACATCGAAAGTATTCAGCTCTCCCTCTCATCTATATAATACTAACATACGACATATAGATATCTCTCTTATTACATATTATCCAATGGCAGCAATCAAATGTAAACAAATTGCTATACAAACTTTCAGACTGCTTCATCGGACGTTTTTTTACAGCCGCAAGTAATTTAACAATTCGTTAATTAATATATCTGCAAAATATTATTAGAAATGCTCTAGAGAGGGATCGCCATGTCACCAAAAACTCCATTCAGACAGAGGAAAAAAATAAGTAAAGGAAATCTAGAAATAGACGTCAAACAGATAGTTTAATAGGGGCAAAAATAAACTTAACCATCGCCAGATGATTAATTGGTATGATTTACCTGTGAAAATGGATGGCCATAATTTTGTAAACTATTATCTCACAAAAAGGGTTTTTGCATTAAAAACTCAAAAAAATTACCTTTATAATAAGATCAATTTTATTTCTATATATTTTTTCTAATTTTAATAAAATTTTAAACTTAGTTTAATAAGCAATTTCTAATGTCATGATGAAATATAAACTTAGCTCATCCATCAAAACATTCAATCCATGTTTTTGCTAATGTCAAAATTAAGATAAAATAATTGCATTGTTTGGATCGTTGACTCCGAAACGGGATTTTCACATCTTCTTTTATTCTGTAGTATATATACACTCTTTTTATTTGCTCATGGAGTAACTTTTTGACTGATTCAATTAATGTTTTTGAATCATCACATTAACATCAGAAAATGCATTCTGTATTAATATTTTAACAACTTAAAAAGTCAGTAATTTGGACCAACAGGCTTACCGCCGAAAAAGGAGGTCAGTTTTATAAAACTAGTCTACATAAATCATTTCATTAAGACATGAAATGTAACTTTTTTTGTATGAATCACTAAAAATGATAAAACCCTTCAAAGTGATTTGATTGCACTAGGATATCAGATACTGTATACTAAGAAGTATTTCAAATGCATTAACATCATAAAAAGAAAATTTTTAATAATTTCCAAAGACCAAATAAGTTGTCCTTGCTCTTTTGTGCACATTTAACGGTTAATGTGATCTTAGATTATATTAATAATAATCGTTTAACCACATTGATCTTAACACACACACCTGTCGGGGCATTTAATTTTAATAAAAGATTATTTAATATTTTTCTTTGGGGGGGGAGGGGGAGGAGAGACACTTGAATATCAAAAGATAGAAAAATTTCTAACGAGTTTGCAAGTAAGATATAAATGGTTTATATATTTACAAATTCTTAGTTTGTACCTTGTAAAATAGGGGAGGGGGATGCAACAATTCGGCGCGGGAAATGTTAACCAATATCCATTCCATAAAAGTTTTTGTTCTAAAAACTAAAGATGATGCAAAGAATCATTCTTATGCGAAAATGATTTTTAGTGATGAAAATCCATGAAAGCCCTTTCAAATTCAATTTAAAAACAAAAATGATTCTTCTCTTTCAGGCCTAGTTAAAAAAAAATCAATTTTATGTGATATAATAAAGAATAATTCACTAAGAACTAAAAAGATATCATAGGCACTATTTCAAAAATCAAAAACAGTTGCTTTTGATTCAATCATTCTAGGCCTATATTTTCAGATAAGTTTTCATAATTTACCAATGGACAATAAAATAAGTTTAAAGTCATTTTTCTAAGAAATAAGGCAATAAACAATAAACAAAATGTTTTATGCTTATTCTTTTAACATATTAACAATATGTGCTTATATTAACATTATATTATTCATTTTACTTATAATTAACATACTTCCACAAATTATACTAGGCACCTTCAGAGGCCAGCAGTTTCCCACTATATATAATGATATTAATACAGTCATGACAATCAATTTTGAAGAAATATATCTCATCAAAATAACAGAAAGCTTTAATTTAAATTATACTCGCAAATTCTTAAAGTTCATTACCAACAAAAATTGCCGAAATTGATCCAGTTATTGAGGATTCTGCCAAAATTTTATTTTGCAATATTTTATGAAAATAAAAAGGGGTAAGGTGGGCAACCATTGGCAGGCTATTTAAGTGACAACTTTCATCCATCTATGAGTATGAAAATGTTGATTGTTCTAAAATTGCAATATTCAAACTTTATAAATCGGTCATATTTGATTCGAGAAGATAGAAATATTTATTCATTTATTTAAAAGGTGGAGTGTCAAGAATATTTCGCAGAATATGATTCCTTCGAATCAAAGGACTGTCTAAAATATAAACTTCATAATTTTAAATATATTTATTGATTGAAACAGAATAAAATATTATTATTGCGTCATTTAAATACTTTTGAAAGCAAAACTAAAAACTGAATTTTACAATGAAATTTTTGTTCAGTAATTCTTTGAGATATATAAAATATGAAAATTATTCTGTAGTGAACATAAGACTTCAATGTCGAATGATTCTACTTTCAATTATCATATTTTTTTTAAAGGCATGCTTGATTTCAGTGATTTTTTTTATATTAATCGCAGTTTAACGTTTCCACTTTAATTAAAGTTCACATTTTACGGGCGCTGACAGAAAAGCAAAAAGAGATAGGTAGTAAAATGAACAGAATGGCTTAATGTCTACATAATAGAATGAGTAAATTACTTGACTATCAAAATTTGAATTTTAAAAACAGTTTGTTGAAGAAGCTATTAAGAGACCAATTTGCATAAGATATTTAATTGAAACTTTTAGCGAGCAGTAATACTGGCGAACCGGCTGGTTGCCAAAGGCGGCTAGTATTAATAATAAAGCTCAGTGTGTGTGTGTGTGTGTGTGTTGGCACTCTACAGGCCAGACCGTTCGACCTACAGCCACCAAATTTGACACATGTGTACCTTGGAGGTCGGAAATGTGTATCTCGGAGCGATTTTTTTGAATTTTTAATTAAAATTTTAATTAATTAAAAATTAAGCAAAATTTCGGCGTTTCCCCGTTATAACTTCCGAAAATATTACAGAACAAAATTGTTTTTTACATCAAATTGAAATTCAAAAAATTTCTTTTTAATGATACCAATATTTTTAATTACAAATTAAATTTCTATTTTTAATGAATTTCGCACAAAATAAAAATAAAATTTAAGCTGTACGAGAAGTTTAACGAGAGAGAAAAAAAAGTTTTATCAACGCGTTGCCATCATATTGGTAAAAAATCAAATTAAAAAATTAGTTAACATTCCAAATTAAACATATAAAAATGTAATTTTCAGCATATGTCTGTAATAAAATGAAATAAATATGAAACATGATATTTTTTGAAAAGTAATTGCAAGGAAACGTTTGCTATGATCTTTTACAATACTTATATTACTAACTCAATTAAACAGTTTTATTTGAGGCAAATATGGTTTAATTTGTACATCTACTCTAATTGCAGCCCAAAAGCTAATTTGTAAACCTTCAGTAATAGACATATATCTGCTAATAAATGGCCTAAATGAAATAAATAATTATATTTTATGTAAATGGTGTCAATAAATGCTAATGAATTACGAATTTAAAATTTTTACATATATCCTCTGTTCTATGAATCATATTTAACAAAATATTCTTGAGACTCTAATATTTTAAATAAAAAGAGTTGCACTCCAATCAACTAAATCAGTCACAAAAGCTGATCTATTTATGAAAATTTCAATATCACTATTCTATAAAAACGGATGATTTTAGATCACTTCATCGACTATCTCAAAAAAGTCAACAATCTTCCAGAGTTTATCAAGAGTGATTGGCTTAGATTATAAAAACGTCGATTGTTCAAATTTTGTAAAATTAAAAACTTAATAAATCGGTCGGATTTGATAGCAGAAGATGGAACCGTTTATTTATTTATTTAAAAGTTGGAGCGTCAAGAATATTTTGTAGAATATGATTCCTTAGGATCAAAAGAATGTCTAAAATTTAAGTTACCAAGTTACATAATACATCAATTGAACATTTTAGCGAGCATTAACAATGGCGAACAGGCTGGTATAAAATAAAAATTGTTGAAATTGGTAGAGAAATTTATAGTTAGGAAACTCAGTCCAGATTATTCCCCATACAGAATGTACACTGAAGATGATTTTTTAGATTTCTCTCATAAACGGAAAAGTGTATGGGATAGACAACCACTGATCTAGAGGTTATGAACTTTCAGATCAAATATAAATTGGTGAAATTGATAAAGCGATTGTGGCAAGGGAACTCAGTCCAGGCTTTTCCCACAGAGAACGTAAATTCAAATAATTTCCTGCGATCCTCTCAAAAACGGAAGGTGGTGAGTATGTATTATTGATGATATCTAGGGGTCATAAGCTTTCATAAGAAATAAAAATTGAAGGAATGGAACTTTGGTACTGGGAGAGGAATGGTGACGATGCATAACCCAAGGGTAATATGCAGTAAAATAAATTTTTTTCTGATTTTTCTAGAAAATAGAGGAAGAAAGAGGATAAGAGGAAATTGGTGGCAAATCAAGGGATAAATTTTTATATAAATCAAAAATTGGTGAAATCGAATTAGTAATTGGGATTGGATGATTGTGTCTGTGGTTTGTTATGTATTTTAAATATAATGTTTTTTTCATACAGAATGAAATATACATAATTTTCTAATTCTTGTAATTAAGTTAGGATGTAATAAACACTATATTAAAAGGTATTAAATATGCTTACAGTTAAATAAAAAATAAACATTTATAGAACAATAACATTTACCAAGAGGTTAAAAATATGTAAAAACGCGGGTTTTAGTATAAAAAGAGTGATTTTAATGGTATGGACGATATATACTTGAATATGTATAGAACTCTAGCCTGTGCTTCAACCTATTGTACCAAACAATTAATTTAAAATACATTATACGAGTATAAAAACTAAGAATAAAATTTATTATCTGCTGCTCTTTAATGTACGCTAAGGATCAGTACTAATCAAATAAAAGCGCAATATGGTCAAATCTAACAATTGCGTTATTAAACACCACAATACCTTTCCAATCGAATAAAAATAGCTAAAAGACAAAAATACGAATACACATAATATTACATAAGGATAATCCGAAACAGATGGATAAATCACCATTCTAAAAATTAAATATGCATGCCTCTGAAAATCCCTTTTCAGTTTCCCCAACAAAGCGAAAGTTACGGTCCCCTGGTTAAACAAGCAGATTTGATTTAATACAAATATAAAAATGAATGCTTTTACATATAAAGAAATATTTGCAGAGGTATTAACATAGTAATTAATTTATTTGGCATGTCTTGGAGCAGACCATTTTTGTAAAAATTAATGCTTGCATATTAAATGAATAAGTGAAAAGTAACCAAATCTAATTTTTAAAAAAAGGAATCATCAAAAGAATAAAAAAGGCTTGCTTTTATATATAAATTTCAATCCCTAGAAATAAAATTATCAGCTACTACAGTTTAGAGCTAACGTCATAAACATAAAAAAAATTCATGTAACAGAAAAAAACATGTTTCGTTTTATCGACATGAAAACACAATACATTCTCTCTCTTTGTCCTTTTTTGTAGAAAAATGGAAGGCGGGTGAGGTGGGTGGAAAATTGAAATAATAGCAATATTGTTATGCTAGAAAGAAACAATAACGAATGAAAATAAGTAAAATGTTTATTTCCTATCTAGACCTGCTAAACTGAAGTACAAAACTTGGAACATGTACTATATTTCCTGTAATCGAGATATTTCCTTTTCTTTGAATAAATAATTGTAGATTTGAATAATGAAAGAGCAAATAAAGATACTGAAAGAATGAAACATTTTTACGAATTAAATTCGTCTATTCTTACCAATATTAGATTTTATTGTGATAACTTATCTCCAAAAGTAAGGTTTGCCAGAAAATATTCACACGAACATCATTTGTTCACCGGCCCTTTTTTTGCAAGAACATTAATTTTATCAAAAAAAAAAAAAAAAAAAAAACCATAAATTAAAAATTGTTTTAAAGCTGATAGCAGTCATAACATTAAAAAAAAAGATTTATCGCGCGTAATGTTGATAATTAATCGCAATCAACTGCACATGGAAGAGACGCTGATTATTGATTTTCAATTAATTTATAATCTTGATAAATGAAAAAATTTTGTACATTTTTACAGCATTTATGACTCATAAATTAAACTTAATTGCTTATAAATTGCTACTAACTACAGCAGAAGAATAAACAGTGATATGGAATTTATATCATAATAAATTCGAAAGATTAAATGATATTTGAGATAATAATAACTCGCACGGAATTTTACGGCTTATTTTTTTTTCAAAAGATTTTCTCAGTTTATATTTAATTTGAATTAAATATTGGTTATATTTAAATTAATGAAAAGTTAATTATGAAATCACCAAAGTTTTCTTAGAAAAATCAACGAAGCATGACAATATTTAAGGTCATACTGAAAGTAGCATTTTATTAAGATTTGCTTTACAATTGTGAGGTCTTTTTCATATGCAAAATAATTAATTTTATCCTTGTGCACAAAATGATATAATAAAGTTCGAATTTATTTATTTGCCATCAGAAGCAGGATGTTACGAGTATCATTGAAGATTAATAAAGAATTAAAGTGGATGGATGAATTAAAGTAGCGGCACACTTTTGACGATGTATTAAGAAATATCCAGAATGAGCTTCAAACTATAGAGTTTTTGTCTCATTTCGTTCGAATTTGACATTTCACTGAACTTTTATACAGCACCTAAGGACCTGATCATATTATATATATGTAATGTTATCTCCAAATTTATACTAAATTCTAATTAATTTCTTAATTTTTATTTTAATTTAATCCTATTAACTTACTTCTAAAATGTTCTCTTATTTCCTGATCCAACACCACCTTTTTTATTTATTTAATTAATGCTATAGAAGCTCTACAAAAATGCTTAAATCAGCGGTTCCCACGTTCCGAGTGAAGGGATAAAAATTTGTCGATATCAACAAATTCTTTTAAAAAATTATTTAAAACTTATTTTAAAAATTACCTTTACCTAAATCGATACATGTAAAGAAATCCCTATCAGAATCCCGTGATACATAATCATTGGGAGAATATTTTTATTGCTCTTTTCTCTTTTCGCTCTTGTGCAGTGCTGTAGATTGATGTGTCTCGTCGATTCTTGCTTGTACAAAAATTATGCCTCCCGGGATGAAATAAAACAAAGTTTTAAAATTACAAAAAAATCTCTATTCAGCCACGAAACTACACAAAAATTTTACACTATGTATATGCAGTCAGAAAGAAACTATATTTGTGAATATTCTTCCACAAACTGCTTAACCCTTTCTAAGGCCGTGGGAAGTATGCTTCCCACCAAATTTATTAATCTTTGTATGAAATTATGTAGGTTGGCATAAGTTCTGACAAATTGTTTTAGAAAGACAGAAACTTAGATGCTTCAGTTCTTTATTTCACACAAAATGATGTGTCTTGGTTTGTCACTTAATTATTAATTAACCAAATTAATTATTTAATCAAATTAAATTTATCTAATAAGCTAAATGAATCCCTTTTCTTATTCTAGTTTCAAGCCTAAAAATATTTTAACATAATATGACTAGAAAAAAATGGCCCTTAAAAGGGTTAAATAAAGCGGGGGGGGGGGGAGGATTCGATACACCAAATTCAATTTTTGGTATTACGCATCCAATGTGTATATGAAGAAAATAAGCTGCACCTTTACAGATAACTTGAGTGTTTTAAGTAATTATTACTAATACCAATTCAACTTTAAAAATTACAAATTTAACGCACTTTCTATTACAAATTCTTCTTATTTAAGTAAAAGAAGACACAACATTTCAAGTGCACAACAGCTATTTGTAAGACGAGATATTTTGATTCCTAATTCAAAAAAACACAATAAAACAGGCGGTTTTTAAAAATCAAAACCACCCAACAACATAAATTTGAGCTTGCTACGCAGTTGTTTTGATGATAAAAATAACATGCAAACCATTATCACTAAAATAATGCCTAAAATTCTATCGCGACAAAATCGGGTTTAATGGTCGGTTACATTGCGAGTTACGGATATTACCCTAATTGTATGTGCTAACGCATAAACTGGATATTCAAATGATTTTTCTTAAAAAAAAAGAAGAAATAAATTAAGGTTTAACGTTCTATTGAGGAGCCTCCGCTAAACAAGAAGACATGTTTTGTTCTTTTGGGCGGGACAATCCTGGCTGAAGGAGTTGCACAACTTATCTCCCCCTCACATCGGCATGCACGAATAGGCAAGCGTCGCACCACGCTTCTGAAATACCTGGAAAGGAATGACGTTCGGATCTACTACGCAATCGCCCTTCAGCGTAAACATAACGATCCTCCAAGGTAATGTCGAAAAACTAACAGCAGCGAGTGTTAAGATTAAAGATGCTGATTCAGAGGCATCTGATGTTTGCGGTTTTACACCACTATGGAATAAAAACACAACTGAAGTGCGGCACTGTATTTTATAGGGAGAAAAAATGTAATATTTGAGTTACTGATGCATGCATTCCGTTAAAAAAAAGAATATATTCGATTTTCTTCCCAATTCTATCTCAATGTGAACAATACACAAGATAAAAAAATTTATAAAACAAGAGTGCTGCAACTTTTTTAGCTTGTATCATGTTTTGCATTTCGATAACAGGGTGGATTACAGTGGTATAAATCACATTTATATTTTAAAAAAAATTAATTAGATTCAAATTGTAACCAATGCAGAAATTCGACTCAATCCCTACATTAAACATGGGTTAAGAGACTCTAAAAGATAACATCACAACATTTTTGTTCCCAAATAATACAGTACCTTAAGTGATGCGTTAACTACCGGAGGTGGGGGACGTGATTTACATCACTGCAACATTAGCCCACCTAATTACTGGTAACTGTGTATTACAAATATATTCCTTAACATGAAATAATTTCTTTTACAGCACATCAAAAAGAGGATATATATTTCACAAATGGACCACTTCTGTTAATTTCTGTTTAAAAGATTAATAATATAAATTGATATTGGTATTCCCAATATATCAGCGAGGTTAATAAGATGAAAAATTATTCATACTGTTTTATATGATGTATGGCTAACTTTTACAATAATGCAAAAAATGAGAAGTATCTTTATCAAAGCAAGGAGAAGAAAAGAATGATGAATTCTGTTCCAGGAAAAGGGAGCAGTTACGGTGATCCTGCCCCACCCACATAATTTACGAAGCTATGGTTAATTGATGACTTCAGTGAGTTTTATCATCAGAAGCATTACTGCCTACCAATGGGTATAATCTGGTTACTTTCTTGACAGTTTTTCTAATCTGGAACAGGCTACACGATCTCACATTGGCAAGAACAGGTGGTTAATTTACTGAGGACTAAGCGATTAGAAGATTCGCAGACGTTCGTTAATGACTATTAGTGCGAGGTCTGATGGGGAAAGTGGTAATTGGCGGAAAGGTCAGATCTCCCGCACCGCGAAGATTACAACATTCTCATTAAAGTACGTCGCAACTCTGAACGCAGTGGTGTAAAGGATTCTAAAATTGAACTACTCTCTTCACTGATAATTTAAAACAGAACCAGAATAGAAGAAAAAAGAAAGCCTAGCAAATACATTATATGCACTTAATGAATTAGTATTACTGTTTAGAAAGAAATAGTTAAAGCGAATTGATTCATTTCTTATAGAAAATGTTTTAAATCTAAATTAAATATTAATATATCGCAAACGTTCAATTTTGAAAACTTTAAAATCAGCTTCGTATATTATTAATTGTAATAAGTGGCACGTATTTAATTTATTAATTTAATATTTATGAGAATCTTTCCGAGAGTAATAAAATTAACCAGCTATTAAAAATATTTCTTACCTTATACAAAACGATTCATTGTTACTAAATAGCTCTAATTCCGAATATGGATTACTTTATTTCATTTATTAAAATAGACTCAAACTTAAAAACATCAAAGCCAACTGAAAACGGAGTAATTCATAGACTTCCTAGCATGGCGTGAAGGTCATTACGCATGCTTCATGAGGTATCAAGTCTGTTCTTTCTACGGTCTATACCTGATACTCTCAATCCGTATCAGTCTTAAGTACCTAATATAAAGTACCATGATAACACAGAACTATCCACCAATAATAGAATATCGATATATTAGAAGAATCACTTCATCGATAAAAAAAATACCACCAAAGTAAAATATAAACTGACGAGAAGATATGGTAGCTCTTTACATTCACAGAGAAAACAAGTGCTTTATAGTGACAAAGGGCGTATATATTCTCTGTAAAAAAAAAGCGAGATAGGAGGAATGCGCATTGCGCCAAATATATATATATGAGAAACCGATTTCGTAGAGGATAAATAATTATTTTTGAATACTGATTTCCAGAACATTTAATTTTAAGAATAATTCATTCATTGCTATGGGTTCTATAGCACATAGATCAATGCATTCAAGAGTAAACGATTTCGTTTTTGTAGAAATTTATGTTTATAAGCACTACGAACTATATAGAAATATAGTACACCTACAACATATAAAACGAATAATCACAAAATTCATAAGTAACAGAAGATTTGGTACAACATAGAAATTTCTAATAATTAAACAATAATATTTGCGATTTGGAGATATAACTAAAACTGTTCAACTCTAACTAGTTTTACAGACAAAATAATACTTATATTTAAACTATATGCAGAAAAAAAAATATCCTAGCAACGATATTAGAACTATAATGATTAAATTTCGTGTTTAGGAACATTAGTAAATCGATCGAAAAGTCTGTCTTGTTACTTTGGTTATACACATCTTAGACTACTGCTCTGAAACAAAGGGATTTATTTAATCAATTTCATAACTTAAATAACATATTTTGCAAGTTATTCAAAGAAAAATTAAACATTTCAAAAGAAAAAGCAATTATAAATCTGAGAATCTTATTATTTCATTAATTAGATTTTCATCCATTCTATTTGTAGTATATAGTAAAGAAATTAATGAAAACTGTCGAAACAAAACAGCACAGTTGCAATGAAGACACTGGACAAAAACAGTTTGAGTTTAGACATTAGGTTAACCCATTTAATTTATCGAAAGAGTTCAATATTCAAAGAATATACAAACAGTAACTTAAAAATGAATTTGCAAAGTAGATTAGAAATATTATGTTACTAAGATGGTGACTATAAACATGTTTTAACGTCGTTCGCTGCCACAATTCCGATTAAATATTCGGACCAGACATCTAATTAAATAATCCCTTCTTAGCTATCTCTTAACTATAGCCGAAAGGGAGGCTATCTTATTAGATAGATGGTTTGATACAATTTCTTAATAACCATGACGCTTAGGCGCGCTATGCTGCAATCAACTTGTTAACAACTAATCGAATATTCATATGAAGGCATATTTTAATAAACTTAATATTTTGCAATATTTAAATCCAGTTAAGTCGCATGATATTAATAATCTGTTTAAGCCATTTACATATTTTGTTGCATTTCGAAGGTTTTAGCGACAGTTTCAAGAATATGGTAATTCTTAACAAAGCATTCATAAAGTTTGATACTTTGTAGATTCAAATTCTTAGAAAATACGAATAAAATGGATTTTATCAAATTCATCGAAAAGAAACGTGAAAAAAATATAGCAATGATATCGATATATTATTTTCTCACGATCCTACACCTATTCAAGTAAGTTTATTGTGATTGAATGAGCATTATAATAATATTCATAGAGATAAATACTACTTAGCATCAGCAATTAATCTTTGACTTTTCTTCTATTGAAATATTCACAGATTTTTTTTCCGCTTTCCTCTGTTAAATATAACTGACCATAAAAATATCAGTCTGATTGTAAAGAAATTGTATACCTTTTCTGGTTGAAGACTTCATATGCTAAAAATAGCTTATTATATAGAAATAATTCTATTGAAATATGAACGTGCAAAGTATAAAAACATATAAAATTGTAATAACTTTTTTCGATGAGTGAAATAATCACTTAATTCAAATTTAAAATAGGATTCTTCACGTTCATATCGTTTCTTTATACGCTGTGGAAATACAGACAGCACTTCTACGATTCGATGCCTTCAAAGGGTATTATATACATGTAATTATGATTAAAAATCTTTACAAGAGAAATTGAAAGATATATTTATATTCATTTAAACCTCTTGTGCAAAATAGTATTACTTGAAAAAATGTAGTATTATACAATGCAGTTAAAATAGGATGTAAGAAATAAATCAAGAGAAATTTGTAGAAGATTCATTCATTTTGAACGGCTTATAGAAAACGCCTGCGATTTTGAAAACTTTAAAAGACCGACAGTTTTATCGTTAACACTAGAGCTACAAAGACCGTCATTTTGACGGTTTTCAAATTTCATGCTTAAAACTTTTGACATAATTTATGTATTGTTCTAGAACTGTATGATGACTTTTAATGAAATATAAGAACAATTGCATATTTCTGTTTAATATCCACTCAGCCATTTAAACTTACATAATCAGTATGACCTATGCCTCTTTACAGTAAGACCCGTCAAAATGTTAGCTTTTGTAATTTCAAAGTTTATAATATTTTATGGATCATGTATGCAATGATGCGTATTTTCATTTATACATCATTTTCAGATATTCGCTGGAAAAAACTGAATTACATTTTTTTATATGAAATTATATTGATTGATCCAACGTGTTCGGCAGCCGCTATAATGAGACCTATTTCATTCAATTTAGAAATAAAAGCTCTCACTCATATCTTATAAATGCAAATGCAAACTGTTTTTCTTGTTTTTTAATTAATAATTAATATAATTAATGAATTATTATATTAAATGTAGTTTTTGTTAAATCACATTCTTTTATTTACATAAACTAAGCCAAAAAATACACTGAAAGCCACGATCAAACATCCGTCAGTTTGAAGGGTGTGTTAAAACAAGATATATATTTAACATCGCTAGTTCTAGTGTTAAAATCTATATGAAAAGTTTAGAAATTCTCTCATTTGATAAGTATCAATGAAATTTATATAAAAGCCAGAAATTAATTTTATCAATATTATAATTCTCTATAAGTATTTTTATTTTATGTAATTGAAATCGCAAAAATATTTTAGAACTAAAAAGTATTGTCGAGAGAAAAATATCAAGAATTTCTGGGTATAATGGCTAAATTCTATTCCAAAATCCTCCGTCAACATTCCATAGTTCAGATTTTTTAAAAAAATCATTTAAGTTTTTAAAATATGAGCTAGCAAAATCAGTGGGGAAAAAAAAAAAAAAAGCTGAACAATACAGAAAGAATAGGGAAAAAATCGTAAATATCGAATCCTTAATCCACACACATTTCCACAATTACATTAGCACAAATAGCACCATTTTCCATTGTTCCTGTTTTATTCCAATGCGGATAGATGATTATCAGAAATTCTTTGAGTTAAGGGCGCGTACTATAAGACATTGGGGAGAGAAATGTTTAACCTATGGTTAGGATAGGATAAAAATAACAAAAATATATTTGATTTTATCAAGGAGTAAATTTGAAGTCTTTTACAAACCAGAAAACCGGTTTCTTTTAAGTTTAGACCGCATGCGAAACAACTCTAGCGTGTGTAAAAAAAGATCGTGAGTGCTTCCTTTTGAAAACGCACATTCTTTCATGTGGAAAAGAAATGTAGACGAAACCAATACCTGCTGAAGTTAAAAAAATCTAAAATATTCAGATTCCAATTTAAAATTTTTAAAAATTACATTCGACAATTTGTTCGACCATACAAAATACCCAAAAAATTTGAACTTTAAAATCATACAAATAAAATATAATCTTGCTCAAGATAGTTAAAGAAATAATTTTTATAAGTTGAACATTTTGTAGATATAATATTTATATTAATGTTGACTTTATTTATTTCTCCTAAATATGACTGTGAATTAAAGCTATTACTACAATAAGCTTTTTACTTTCTTTTAAAGGTTCTTTTTATATCTTTTAGTGTATGAGGACCACTTAACCACTATGGAATCAGTAGAGAATGACAATTTATCACTTAATTATAAATAAATTAAGTAATGCATTTATTGATGTAATAAAGTATAATTTATAATCATTATTAGCTCCGTGACAATTTTCGGAAAATTCAACCAATACATCTTTACTTTCAGATTATGAACTTTCATCAATCGTGAAACATTTCTCATTTTATTTATTTCTTGAAATAATTCGGTTTTTGTAACTCTGGGTGTCTGTGAAATTAGAAATACAAATAAAATAAATAAATAGAAAAATTAAATACATGCAAATATTATAGACATTTTTACTCCCAACATTCCTGCATTACACTTTTCTTTCGACAATCTGTTTTGCTTTACAAATTTTTCATGAATGTATATTTTTGAGCTCACTATAAAATAAACAGAAAAACTAGACAACAAAACTAGTTTTTATATAATTATTTTTAAAACATTGTAAACAATACCCGAATATAAAAGTTACAAGGAATTCTTTAATTCGATCAGAATTGAAATGTTACTTATAAATAAAATTATCAAAACAGAAAACTATTATGAAATTCTTTTACATACTTCTTCTATAAGGAGTTAAAAAGATACCTTATGGTAGAAATAAGTACATCTTACATATTTTTAGGGACTAGAAAAAATGCCGCTAAATAACTTTTTTTTTTTTAAATTATTATACAAGAAAGCCTAATTTGACTTTCTGACATCCTTCTGTAAACAATATTAACTGTGCAAAATTCTAAACTTTTAAGAACAATTTGAGTAAAAAAAAAAAAAAAAAAAAAAAAAAAAAAAACAGTCCTTTGACATCTTTGGCAAAATAATGTTAAAGCATTAGTCTTTTTAAAAAGTAATATTTTTTTTTTCAGAAAATGAAAAAAGAAGTAAAAAGTAGAAAAAGCAAAATTTTTATAACTTTTGCATTTTTATGCACAAAACTATACGCTGCATGCATGAATAAGCAACACAATTATACCTGCATAATTGCTATCTACTGTGATTTTTTTTAATGAAAGCTATGCAAAACAGGGCAAAAAATTAAAAAAAAATTAGAGAAGACTGTCTCTCAACTTTCCAACCTCTCCATTATTTTATTTTACTTCGTCAAACATTCTTTTTATCTTGATAATAGCTTTTAGCTTATCACACACTGAATGAATATTTTTTTTCTTTCAGTAAAGCAATTCCAGTCCATCTTCGTTTAAATTTACAAACGAAATTCTTTCAGCAAGTTCTCTATTTTTAATGGTTACTAAACGAGATAAATTTAACAGTTAGCAGAATTCTTTATTACCATCCAACTATACATTTTAAAATTTTTAACATTCAGCAAAAATTATTTTCTCAATAAATTCTTATTTTTTAAGCCCTGTGAATGAATTATTAAGAACAACTGTGCACATATATATTATTATATACAGTGAATAAATAATTATGAACATCGTTTCCAACGTATATATATATTTTTTCAAAAAGAAAAGCGGCCTGGATATTGATTAATTTAATTGATCTTATAGATCCGTATCGATGATCATAAAATTTTGGCTATCTCTAGGTGTCAAAAGAAACTAACACGGAAAGAAATTCACAATTAACAACTCATAGATACATACAGGTGCATTTTTTATCACAAGAATACGCAATAAAAATATATTAAACTAAAAAAAAAGCAGGGGAGGGGGGAAAACGATTATTTTAAAATTATAGGCAGTTTATCATAAGAAAAAGACTTCCAGAGAGTTGGCTCTTGAATGTTACAGTAGCAAATGGATCAACATCTATAAAGTCATGCCTACAATTAATTATGTATCATCTTTGGCTGAACAGCGTCTTCGGTCAAATTTCCTATACGGTTCGCAATAACCGCACTAATTACTAAACAAACAATAAAAAATTTCATAAGTGGTGATTATGGTGATTTTTAAAGTATTTAAATTATTATTTTCTATGTCAAAGAATGGGCGCTTCATAAATTATACACTATTCACAATACATAACGTAACATTTAAAAACCAAAACTTGTACACTGAACGAACAAGAGCAGCATTCATAGTTGAGTAAAGTTGATGGAAAGAAGGTATATAGATATTATAATATTCTGTTGCAGGGGGTTCCCAAACTTTTAAATGATTGTCACCTACTTTTTAGAAATCGAATCTATAACAGCTCACTTCATCTTCGGCATATTGAATTTTTTCAGAGACGAAAAAAGTTTTATGAGCCATGAAAAAATTTGTAAAGAAAATGGCATTTATTGTGAGATGTTATTTTACAAAAAATATTTCTAATATATAGCTTGATGACGATTTTAAGTTTACATCACATTTCTGCTGATTGCGGAACAAATGTGCATATTCAAGATCTTGTCGCGAGATACGGTTTTGAAAACTTTAGCTCTACTGGATGAAACAGAGGAATAGTAAATCAACCTTTTAACCAACATTTTTCAACTTTTACTGCATTTATATAATCAATTCAGGCTCAAAATTAATGTTCTTTGAGGAACATTATACTTTGATTATCTATCTAAAAAGTCCAATTTTATAAGTAAATGAAAAAAAAATTTACAAATTTTAACAGATTCTATAAATCTGCTGGATCAACTCTGCCATTCATGAAAAAGGCAGACAATGATACGATAACGATAAAAATTATAATGACTTGTTATTCAGTTAGAAACATCAAATTTGGCAATGGTGAATTTAACAAACAGAAGAGGTGCACTGGGTACATCCACTTTCATTTAAAGAATAATAAGTACTAAAATTTGTGAATCATTGGCGAAGCAAATAATCCCGATCCAGAAGAAAATATTAAACTAGAAAGACAGAAATATTATGTAATTTAGCAGAACACCAACAGTATAAATAAGAAAGGAATACCGCTATGGTCATTACAGTAGAATGGATCGTGTCATTGTCAGTAGGAATAGGGCAATTTGTAAAGCAATTGTTGCCACTTCCGATCCAAGAAATAATGGATAATGATGCAAACAATATCATTTGGCACTAACACACAAAGAAGCGATTAGTCAAGCATTGCATTAGAAGAATGCTCCATTTGAATCTCCAATCAGAATGTTCACTTAGGAATGCTTCCGACTTTCTCTGTGACAATTTGACAATAAGAATGAAGTATTTTATTTAGCGCACCGAACGCGTTTCAAAAACCTAATAACAGAAATATATACGCTAAACAAAGTAAGCAATTGTATACATTGCAAGAACAAACTGAATATTAAAAGAATAAGCGAAATTTAGTCCTGAAAAATTAGCTGCCAAGTCATATAATATTTTGTAATATTTTTACTGGAAAATCAAAAAGATATTTTGATTATTAAAGATTAATCAAAAAGATATTTAGATATTACATATAAAGATATTAGAAATTTTTGTCATTGTTTCAAGGTTAATATATTTTTAAAAAATAAAAGCATGTATATGTACAGCAAGCATAAAATACTACGAACAATTCAAGTAATCCAATAAAATCCAACATATTTGACGACCAAATTTAGATATGCGGAAAAACGTCACCCTATCTTAATTATCCTTTTTCAAGGATATATTTCTCATCTAATTATAAATAGACAATCTGTTGAAAGACGTTCATCAGGACAGACCATTTAATCTTATTTTTCACACTTTTGAACATAGCAACGCAATTGTAAAACTCGAATTTATTCTGGGCGCATCAATTTTTTTTCCCCCTGAGACGAACAGTACACGTTTCTTTTTTTGAAAGACATCTCATGAACCCACAAAGCACTTTTGAAAGGGGGGGGGGGGACACATTTATTATTGAATACAATTTTATAAGAAATATTTTTAATGCGCGATTTTAGCCCATATTAAATTTCTGCAAATTATGGAAAAACACATATATATTCAAGATTTGACATGATCCACCTAAAATTGACTCGGTGCTCCACAAATTCGGAGCCTCAATTAGAATTATGGAATTGGGGGGGGGGATTTGAAAAATGGGACTCAGAGGCGACATGAGAGCAAAGAGGTGTAAGATAGCCTGCACATTAGGCTTAGGGGGTGCCATGGAGATAAAACGTTAGTGCGTTATGATACTTTTTAAAGGAAAATATGATGAATGGTAAAAAACTCCATGGCCCTGATGCAATTTACACTTGTAAAACCACTAATGGGGACTAAAAGAGAGAGTAAGAGAAAAAAAAATCATCATATACTCCGGACGCCTTTTAGTTGCGCTATATCTTTAGTAGAACTATGCAATTCAGTGCAATTTTTTGAAATTTTAATTAAGTGAGATTTTGACATTTTCAATGACTACCTCCAAGCATTCCATTACACTAAAGTTATTTTTACATTATTAAAAAATATCATCTTAATGATACCAACCAGATGCTAGTAAGCAGTTACAATTTCCATAACATTGATATGATACTAAGCATTATCAAATTAAGAAGATTCACGAATATAAAGAAAAGCAGTGTAAGTCAATTAGCTATAAACAATGCAGCCGGAAGCACAAATACCAAGTTATGTATAAAAGCTTTAATCGAAATTAAACAAACATTCTAGAAGAATAAAACAAGGCTAATAATAAGTAATGTCAATATACATAACTTACTAAGCAATTTCAATGCCATGTCAATACCTACCTCATCTGTTCTATCTGGAGGTTAACTTCAAGAACTCCGTGACACATCTCTCAAATCGACGTATTTTAAATGCCGCAGAAATTTTTTAATTTCATGTTCCAATCAAAGTGAAAAAATGGATTAAACCAAGTAAAAGAATACGAGGAAATTTTTGAACATTTCTGTATCAACTATACATAAGTTTTATTTGGATTATGCAAATAAATAAATAAGTAAACCAATGGAAGTTGTCTCCCGAAATTTACTCACAAATTTTCATTTAAAGACACCCCTACCCACCACAAAAAAATTGTGACATTTGGGCAAGATCTTGAACGCCACGAGGGCTTTGATTTTTATTTTTTAAAATTCCGCACATGAGCGTTATGTACTTCGTAGTTTAGTCAAGAAAACCGAACATGCATTTCGGAAGTCTTTTTTGAATCGACTGAAACCAAAATTTTAATGATAATATTACATTACAAATTTCCTTTATTTAATATCGTAGCATTTTTAAAAAAAATATTTCGTTTATATAAATGCGAATGAACAGACCGAAAGATGTTCCAATTTTTTAAATGGATATATTTCAAAATTTGATACGAATCTGCAATTAAGATGTTAAAACAGTGGGCCAAATTTTATTTAGCTAGTTCTTTGCAATTTGTAGCTACTGCGTTTACTTGCATTCAGACAGATAGACGTACCCCCTCCCCCCCGAATGGATTTCCTTCAATATTTCACAGAAATATATAAATTTTATGTAAAAACCACGTACCAAATTTCATGCGTCTATCTCACTAATTTTTTGAAATATTGTACTCACAGGCAGACAAAGTGAAAGCTATGCCAAAAATATA
This sequence comes from Argiope aurantia, assembly GCA_026543865.1. NCBI lineage: Eukaryota > Metazoa > Arthropoda > Arachnida > Araneae > Araneidae > Argiope > Argiope aurantia. The sequence continues at coordinate 980,399 of JAPMOR010060062.1, forward strand.
TTTTTCGAAATCATAGTAACACGGAAATTTATGAAAATGTCAAGGTCCAGTTTTTGATGATTACAATATTTTCTCTTTTAATACTTCGTATACGAGCAAGTAAAAAAATGAGAATGATTTTTGCTATTTAACCTGTTTTTCTGTTAAAGTTTTCGTCATATTTATCTCTTTTTAGAACTTTGTTAATATAGTCACAAATGACAAACTAGCTATGAAATGTCCTGAATTATGAAGATCGTTTTCATCACATAAGATGATTTTGATATAATAATTTCACTTCAACATCACTTATTAATTTTTATGCAAATAGCTAATTAGACGAAAATTAAGTTATGTTAAGAACTTTAATTATTCATCAACAGATGCCAAGCTTACATTATTAATTTTACTTAAAGATTAATAATATTTGCTACTTTTAAAAGAAATGTAGTGATTTTTAGAATTTAGTTCACAACACAATTAATATAATAATTACTAGAAATAGTTATTCACTAGCACATAATCGAAACAAATAATGTTTAGGGAGACAAAATAAAACAGAGATCGTTAGATATTTATTTTTAATTTGAATTTTAGATCGCATAATTACATGAGATTTTAAAATTTTACTGCCACCAAGACTTAATTAAAAGATAGATTATCACTATAATACAAGGCAAGGTACTAACTTCGAGTAACTTTGCTATTTTATTCTATATATGATAAAATTGAAGATTCCCTTCATATCCAAATTGCATTTCAAAATTTAATTGTGAATCTACCTCATATTCTTAGGGTAATAAGAAATACATAAGAAATTAAGAGAAAATTTATAATTTATTTATTGCAAGAAAACAAGAACATTGGAAACGCAAAATAATAATAAAAAAGCAAAATAGTCAGATTCAAAGAGGAGGAGGACTGATCATAAAAAGAAAAACTAAGATTTTCTGTCAGTTACCAACGGAAAAAAAAACCCCACTAAAAGCTTCACTTCCTATACCACACCCCGGCGCATAGCATCAAATATCATTCATTCAAAGCGAGGATAGCCTCAATTCTGTTCTCTTATCTTCAACCGTGAGCAAATATTTCTGCCATAAAATATACACAAACAATACTTATGTAAATATGTTATTTTTATTTTTAAGATAAGCAACGAACATCCTTTTGGTTTCGGAAGGAATGTAAAAATAGGCAGCCTCGTAGCGACATCTAGCGTAGAGTATGCATACATCATAGAACGGAAACCGAAGTTTTCCTTGTTAAAGGATACTAACTTAAATCACAATAAACCTAAGTTCCGCCTCATTGATACTTTCAAAAACTTTAGAATTCGATTCTTTTTAAACGATTATTCTTTTGAAGAATTTGTACAATGGTAGAATGCTATTTTTATTCTCAGAAAAGACAAAAGAAAAGAGGCAAAGTAAAAAAACTTGTTTTTAGTATATTAATTAATGCAAATATTAGTTTAAAATTTAAAAAAAAAACTGACATTTTAATAGAAGCAAATTAAAAAAGATCTCATATTTAAAAAACAGTAAATCGAATAGCACAATTTATAATATAAACTATTTGAATATTAAAGTGGTATTCAAGTTTTGTGGCCGAATTCGTTTGCACTAATTTACCATTTACGATCAATTAAAATATTTGAGAGATATCAGAATAAATAATGTAAGAAACTGCTATAACAACTACTAAACTAAAGAAGCTGCTATAAAATCGAATTCTGAATACTTTAGCAATGAAAATGGCATTCAAAATGCTTACAGACAAACTTTTAAAACTATACATATTGATACCAACTGTGATGGGAAACGTTACTTAATCGTAAAAAAATCGACGGTGAGTGCTCCTAACGTTTTTCAATATACGCAGACAAAAATAACTTATAAAATAATTTTTCATTTAAATTTTACAAATGAACGACTTTAACTAAATTTTTTGTTAATTAGTATTTTGCTATCAATTTTACAAAAAAAAAAAAAAAAAAAAAAGTTAAAAAACTCCAAGTTAAAGTTAATTTTTGTTTCACGAAATCAAGAAGCTTATATAGAAATTACTGAAATGCGACGCTGCTAAATTAATTCGATTTAAATTATTTTTAATACGATTAATCTACTAGAAAATTATTTATGTTCCTACTTAATAATGCTCATTTCTCAAACTAGTAAACAGATCAATGTCTCCCTAATCGCCTTTCTCCCTTTTACCAACAATAAAAGGGGTAGGTCGATGAATAGCGAATGACTGGTGATGGGGAGGGGATGAAACTGGGAGAGATATTCCGGACACTCGGCTCTTATTTTAGATTTCTTTACCTTTTAAATTACATAGTTGTTCATACATTACTAGTTTAATCCATACATTACTAGTTTAATTTATGGATTTAATTTATGGAGTTTAATTTATTAAATGCCAAATTCTCAGTATGTAGATACTTTTGAGTGGTTTAAATGAAGTAAGAAATCATTATATATTAAGGTAATTCTTTTTATAACACATCCATTTTTCCATACATATGATTATTTCACCAAAATAATTCTTACAGAAGTTTTTTTTTTTTTAATTAAACATATTTTTAAAAACTTTCTTAAAAATTAATAATATTAAAAACACTGCAGTTAAAAAAAAATAGAAAGAAAGAAAGAAAAAAGAAGTCTTGAAATTATAACATTATGCATGAGTTAATTTTTTGTAATTATAATTATTTTAGTATTGGTACAAACTTTAATGCCAGAGACAAAATTTCAAAATATAACAAGTTACCGTATTTTAAAGCCATTTACATTTAAAAAAAAGAGAGTTTAAAGACATTTTTTCATTAAAATCAAACTTTTAAAAGAAATTTTGTATGAATCGGATTTTATTTTCTTAAACAATATTGCTGATTTCAAGAAAGAATTTAAAATTAAATGTCCAAGAATTAATTTTAATGCTGTATAATTTACTTAAATGTTTCTTACGATAGCTTAACTGGAAAATAAATTAACTAAATCTTAAAATTTATTAATACACAATTTTAATTTTTTTAGATGATTACTATAAATAAAAAAAAATACTTTGCATTTAAGATATGTATACTAATATTAATTTAGATTTATCAAAGTTTAATGACTATTATTAAAATGTAATACTATAAGATGCTTCTTCTGAATTTCTTTATCTCATTGTTCCTTTCTAATTAGTTTAAAATCTGATCTAAAAATCTCGAACTGTCTTAGATTTGGATACTGGATTTCTGTATCTTTAAGTGACAGTTTTTCAAAATAAAAGATAAAAATTTGATAGCTTTTTTTTACTTTTATGTGTTATGTCAATTCAATTGTATATTATTAATATTTTATGAAAACATAGGATAACAAAGCAGATACTAATTATTCCCAAATTTTAATCAAATTTCACACAAGAAAGTCTTTAAAATACATAAAACTTTATTGCTTCTATTCATACATTTTCTGTATATATTTATTTCCATTTCTAATCCCTAAACAATATTATTTAAAAGACAACTTTATATTATTGAACAAACACTGACTACATTAAGATAATAAAAATTATAAATGCCAACATATAATTTACAAATTTTTTACCATTTCAGCTTTTTTTTTTTCCCCCCGTGTGTGTGTGTGACTTATTAGATAATCGCTGCTTATTTACTTTCACTCACTTGGTACACTTTTTGAAATATTTACCAATGTTTTTTTCTTCTTCTTTTCTTTTTAAACAGTAACTGGATCTATTCATGCCACTTTAAAAATTAAAAAAATTATTGTCCTCTGCCTACATTAAAAAAAAACAATTCTCAGTAGCTATAGTCCTTTTTCATGTAATAATATTATTTTACAAAAGATTTCAGATAATCAATCACTCTTTTGCCTCATTTCATTAATTTTGCTGGGCTTTAAAAATAAAAAGAATGCAAAAAAAAAAAATTATTCAATAGCAATAATATAATGACAAATACAATCAATCCTTTAAGCTCCAACATATGGTATCAATACATGACAGGTAAAAACAAGATGTAAAAATATCATCTTTCTAGATAATCATGTTAACTGATCATACTCCAATGAAGGAAAATTACTTTATATCGGCTGATGTAAATTCCACTTCATTTTTTCTGGTTATTTAAATACTACATAAACAAAAAAATTTTCATTTCTTTATTACATTCATCATAAAATGTATTTTTCTATTGACACTTGCAATTCTGAGGTATTATAAAAAGATTATGGGATTAAGAGTAATCTTACAATAATAATTCTTTCATAAAACTCTTTTACAATTTTGGCCACTTTAGTATAAATTGAACATTGAATTAAAACTGCAAAAATTAGATAGTAAAATATTTTAGGATATAAAAGCATCTAATTAAAAATATGCATAAACTGAAACATTAAATTATACAAATAAAAATCTTATTTATGGCATACATAATTATTGAGAACTGCTTCAAAAGAAATTTCTGATTAAGAAAACAAAATTTATAACTGTATTTAATTCTTTGTGCAGAGTCCTGTATTTTATTGAATTGATGTACTTACCTCAACATCATTATATTCTTCAATGGAACAAATGTCAGGAACCTCTGGAATTGAAAGAGCATCTTCGGAGTGGCTTGCCTCGGGGTCTGGATCCATCGCAATGAAATTGATTACGCATCAAAATTTACTGTCAAGCTCTAATATTGTCCATTTCTTATCCCTCTCTTAATGTACTCATTTGGAAGTATATATATTAATTCCACAGTGCATAGCAGGAAGCTAAATTAAAAGGGATGAAACTTAATGATTTCAGTGTAACTTTTATAATTTTTTCTATTATTTAAAAAAGGAAGTATCAAATGTGATAGCCAATTGAGAATAAGACATGCATAAATTGTATCAAAGTATATAAACTATTAGAGTTATTATTTTTTTTTGATAAGCTAAACAAGATAAAATGATAAGATAAAACACCTCGAGCATAACAGAACTGATAACAAATTACTAATCTGTTAATTACAAAACTGAATGAAATTCAATTTATGATTAAAATATGGTTATTGAGCTGTCTAGTTTTACTTTCACTATGCATCAAATTCAAGTGAAATATTAAATTAATGTGAAAATGAAATTCAAACAGAATTACAAGTAGAGTATATTTGCTTTTTAAATAAGCACTTTCAAAATATTACAACATTTTCATTTAAATTACAGCAGTGAGATATAGCTCATCATTTATATGCCCAAAGAATTTTCTCCAAAAATTATTGTGTAGAAATAATAAATGCAGTAATTATTTAGGGGGAAAAACCCAACAATAAATTAATATTTTCAAAATTTTGTTTTGAAGTCTTATTTATTAGATTGCATAAAATGAATAATAGTAGCTGAGATTTATTTATTTTAACAATTAAATACCTTTAAAGATTAATTTCTATTTCAAATTATATTAGTTTAACTTTTTATTTCATTTATTTCCCTTAAAACAATTTCTTAGTTTTCAAATTCTAAAACAAATTCCATTAAAAAGACAGAAGCAATGAGCCAAAAAACTACGCAAAGATATATTTTTAAGTAAGAAGGGAATAATGAAAAGGATTTTAAAAACTGCATTTCTTACTTCATCCACTAAGAGAAAATATTAAAAATTACTTTTACCAACATATTTAAGATTAATTAGATTCATCTATCATTTATTCAAATTGATTTCCAAAGATTAATTCAATAAAATAAAAATAATTCATTCCCTCCCTTTTTGTACTGATCTTCATAATTACATTTAAAGAACTGACATGCAGACAATGTGAAGAATATCTATGGAAAATATTAAAAATCTCTATGAAGCTGATAAAATATAATAGAAATTCATATAAAATAATTCTTATTACTACAAGTTTTAAATTAATAGTGAGTTAAAAAAAAGCAATACATTGAATGAAATTTTATAATTTTAATTTTTTTTTCTACCAAAAACAGCAATAGAAAAAAACAATTCTTGATTTAGATTCTTATTTTGTGAGGTCTATTTCCCTTAAAAGTTAAATTAAGGTTGCAAATGCTATATTGTAATGACTTAAATCTAAAATTTATCAAATATAACTTACTGTATAAATGCTTTAATAGGTAATATAGTTGTTTGAATTTTGCATATTTATTACTTTAAATATTTGAAAAGAGATAGCTGTTATTTACATTAATTTTTTCAACAATTTTTAACCTAAAAGACATACAGAATGTTAAAAAACACCTATAACATTAAAAAAAAACATTTATATTTATATATAACATTTTATATTATAAAAATTTTAAAATGAAAAATTAAAGTATTTAGCCTTTTCATATTAAATTTAGAACTATTCTAATTGAAATATATATATATTCACTCCAATTTTAATGAAATACAAAGCAATTACTTGATTTTAGAGTTTTTAAAATGAATTATTAAAACTACTAAAAAAAGTGACAATCATAAATCACTGAGCAATTTTATTTAACTGTAAGTCACTTGTAAGAATCAATGGTAAAAATAAATTTTCCAAATTTTTTAAGTACATCCAAATGAACACAAATGTTTTCCTTTTTTAATTTTGTGCCGCATGTCACAATAAAACTAATAAATTTATGTATTTCAAAATCTTACACCTCTACCCCTTGGAAACTATTGCAGCAGCTGGAAGATATAGTTGTACACTGAAATCACAGGCGATCAAACTACTTTAAATTTTGAAGTCAATAAAAGAATCTATAAGAAATTAGCCCGGCTGCTTTAATTGCATATTCAGTATAATTCAATGCAATCAAAATCTAGAGGTATCAAAGCAAACAATAAATAAAATATTGTGGCTTGTTGAAATTAAAAAGAGAAACGAAAAAGTACTAGAGAAATCTTACAAACTGCTTACGATTGAAAGGTGCAATAATATCCATAAAAGAAAATCATTTTAGCAATAAAATTTGAAAATATACAAAGAAGGGGAATCACTATTCAGAGATTGCTTTAAATGAATTAATCAAACGATAACTAATAAATTATGAGAAATAATTCAAATTTTAAAATTTGTCATAAAATCATCGATAGGTCAAGCATGCAGAAACCGGCACTTACATTGATTACAGACGCATAAATTGACAATCTACATTATTTCTGTATAGTTCAGAATCATCTAAATGCGGTTAAATTATTCTTTATGACATAATTCTGAAGGTTTTAACAGATAATATATTTTAATTTATTTTTTCCAACACAAGCCGTATGACAAACACCACCGAGTTCATGATCTGCTGTCTCTTTTCGCAAACTCGAGTTGAGAAGGATAGACAACAAACAAGTGGCAAAACGCGGAATTTGTGGCCTATCTTTCAGAGCATTCGATTATATGACTTTCCTCCCCTATCAATAAGATGAATTCTTCATTTAATAGATTAATTTGAGAAAAATAAAGTCTTTAAAAATAAAAAAATCATTAAATCGTGATGAATGAATGTTATATCAAAAAGTAAATTAGCCTTAAAAATCTAATGCATTATAAAAACTAAAATAATTAACGTGTCTATCATATTAATAACAAAAATTCAGCACGAATGCGTATAAGAAGGATTAAAAAAAAATATCACAGATCTATAAAATGGACAGAAAAAGCCTGAAAAACATATTTTAATTTTAGTTTGTTTTTTGATAACCATTGATTCATGATCTGTTCAATTGAGGGTCTACTGTAACATATTCTACTAATATAAATTAAATAACAGAATACTAATTATTAATGGATCAATTTTAATATTAACTGTATTGAATAAATCATATTTTTGGTTTTCTATGAATAAAAAAAATAGATAAATAATATTTTATTAAAATCAACTTTATTAATTAATTTAATCCCATATGTATTATAGAAATATAATTGCTAGAAAAAGCTAATTTTCTTCTGCAACGAATAATTTAAATCTAGATATCTACTATCTACAGTTGTAAAATTATTAAATTACAATGAATAATTAAGAAATTTGCTATGAAATAATATTAAAAAAATTGCAGATTCAAGTAATATAGCTTTTTTTGATGCAATGGTAAAAGGTATAAACTTTCGAATTTTACAGTTTTTCTTAAATACAGCAATGAAACATTTCGGTTTCTGATCGGTTATTGATCGTCTGTAAAATAACGCTGGTTTTGTTATTTACGCATAGAATGTAGCGGTATGATACCGAAACTAAATAATACCGGTGGGAAAAAAAGTCTGTGCGGCCGATTTCAACTTTAGCATATATTATGTTTAAATTTTAATATTTTTTTTAATTAGTCAATGGATTATTTAGAATCTGCACAGCGATATGAAGAATGATAGTAAATCTTTGTTTAATTGTTTTTTCACTTTTAAATTACTGATTAGATGACTAGTACCTGCTGTTACTAGGTGCCTTTGTATACCTGTCTCAATTTGTGCAAAATGAAAAGTTTCGAAACTGTCTTACATTTAAACTTAAAAAGTAAATATTTCTTAAAACTATATTTGAAAAGTTTATGCGATCTAAAATTATTATCGTGTTAAATGATATTTCTAAATGTTTATACACTTTTATATATGTGCTATCTTCTATGAAATTGTGCCACTGTAAACCAGTGGAAAATTCTAAATATAACTTTTGAATTATAGTATGTATTGCAGTAAGACAATTCTGCACTAATTTTTTTTTTCAAAATTTTATTATCTATTTAATACAATTTTTTATTTTATTCTCCCTTAATTAATCTTCCTTTTTTTATGGTTTTGTGTTTTCAATGTTTTGGAATCAATATCTAAGTTAATTATTGTCACTCATAATTTAATCATTTTATCTTAAGAATATATTTAAAAATTAAAACAGATTAAAAATATTATTTTTAATATATATATATATATATATATATATATATATATATATATATATATATATATATATATATATATATAATTTATTTAAAAATTTTGACTGTCTTTTAAACTGTAACTCTATATTTTCAAAAATTTTATTTTGTAAATCTTAATTGATTTTTCTTAATTCAGGGTTTATTATTGTACACTTAAATGTAAATCTTTGTATCGTAAAATTATATTCGGTTATTTTTGATAGTGATGTTTTTTAAAGTGAATACACAAAATAAAATTTTTAATAACTTATTATAATTATTATATTTGTCTATAAAGTAATGCAATAATTATGTCTTAATGAAATAATTGTTTTCTATTTTTTGCAGCATATGAAATGGGCATATTCATTCTTCACTTATCATCATTAGCTGTTTTAGTTAAACTTTTCAGCCATTTCACTTTTGGGCATGAAATGTATTAAATGCAGTAGCTTTCATGGTAAATAATGTTTAAAAATGTCTTTCAATTTGATGCACATCCTTATGACATTTTTGAATATCCTTTCAGTGGCATGTTTTTTGACACACACACACACACACACACACACACATATATAGACAGATTTATTAATAAGTTACTGTAAATACTATTTTTTTTAATTGAATAACTCCTGATAAAATTATGTATCTTCCAAGAAATGTATTTGCCTGTCCTGTAATTTGAAATATTATATACTATTTTTTATGATAGTTTTTAATTTTTTTATGGTTTTCAGCATTATAATTCTTTTCATCTTTTTTTATTTCAAGTCTAAGCATTGTAATATCTTAAATAGATTTTGCCAAATATAATTAACAAGTAATCATTAAATAACTGTTTTTGATTTATTCTATTTTGAACCAAGGAATGCACATTTTCAGTTAAAATTATTACTTAATTTTTGGCTTACTTTCTTTTGAAATGTAACATTTATTTGTTTCTAAATAAAAGTGTTTATATATATTTTTTTTATTATTCTCTAATTTCAATCTAAATGTTGTTCTTATTTTTTTAGATTCATATACATTGCATCATGTTTCAAAATTCAGGATTATCAACTATCTGGACAAGAAGTAATTAGCACTTGATAAAAAATAAATCATCATTATGATTGAAGGTAATTTTTACAGTACATTTTAGTGAAAAGCTACATGGTAATACATAAAAATGTTTAGTTTTTTTTTTTTTTCATTTTTTTATATATATATTAAGAATCAACTTTCATTTGTCAGTTTAAAACATTCACAATTTTTTTTTATCCAATAAAATGTCCATGCCAGATTATGAGGTCATTTAAAACACTGATGCTCCAGAAATGAAATTAAATATTTCAAAATATTTTATTTAAGAATATTATATGGATTTTGGGTACTTACGTATTAACGCCACCGCAGCTACAGATTTGGCGGTTTTTATGTGCCGCCAATCCATTTCAAATTTCAACGCAACTGCAGCTACAGATTCAGCTTTTTATTGGCGCAATAGCACAAAAATAGCCAAATCTGTAGCCGCAGTGGCGTTAATATGTAAGTACCAGATTTTGTTCTGGAAATATGTTGTCCATATTGTTATAGATAGGTAATAAATAAATTGGTTTAGCTTTCGTGACAAAAAAAACCACCCCTTTTTAATACTTAAGATTGTTTTCTAAAAAATAAAATCCATGTTTTTAAAGTATTTGTCGAATGTTATATTCTGTAGAAAAAAATTATAAGAAGCAGTTAAATCTAAATTGAAAATTACTGTTGTAGAATTTCATTTTTTTTCTTTTAGAAAAATACTTATATTTAACATTTTGATATTACATCCAAACTTTGGAATTTTTTATTGAGATTGGTGAAATAAAAATAAACTGTCAATTAACAGAAGTTTTGCAGTTAAAATTTCATCTATTGAACTGCAGCAGTTTAGCAGCTATAGTAGCAATTTAATAAGAATTGCTTTATGATTATAATTGCATATAATTGAAATCATTTGTGTATAATAAGCTAAGAATTTAGGTTAGCAATTTAGACATTTTAAACTACAGAAAAATTGTAAAATTAATCATTTTTTAAGGAGATTATTTATACAGTACATGAATTTTTAGCATATTATATTAAATTCCATAAAAGTACATCTACTCACTTTAAATATTGATGACTTGTAGACTCATATTTATGATTTTTTTTTATATGGATGTCATGACACTGTGCATATTTTCTTCATTCTTTTAATTTAAATTCTTATGAGCTATAGTATTTCATATTCCTTCTTATTAGATAAGTTAACATTAAAAAGATTATTTCTGTAGGTGAGGATTCTTAAAAAGATGAATTATATGATGCTATTTATTTATTATTAATTAGACCAATTTAACTGGATAAAGAAAAGCAATTAATATTACATTCCATATATTAGAAATATTGTATTTTTAATGAATGGCCAAAACCAACTAGTAGTATGTATATCAAATATTTTTCTATGTAAATTATTTATTCAATTAGTAAATTTGAAAAAGCGAATTCAGTCTTGAGCTTAGAATCACTTGTTATGAAAATACAATTTTTTATTGTAAAGATTGCTTCTGATTGCATTTTTGCTGTAAATATATTTGTTCTCTTTTAAGGTTAAATTTAATAAAGGGATTATAAAATAGCAAATTATTTATTTAAAACAATGTTGTTAGGACTCAAAGTTCATGAACAAAATTTTTATTATGTTCAAGTAAGTTCTCAATGAATTTAAGAATAAAATATTTTTTGGAAGAAATGAACTGAGAAATAAATTCATAAATTTCCCTTTTTTTGCATTGGAATTGATATTTATTTAAATTATGTAATAATATTCCTGAAGATCATATTATTTATTAAAAAGAATATGTTTCAGTTCATTTTTTATTATTAATTATGAATTACATCTAGTAATTTAATTATACTATGGAAAGTATGTTTTCCATGAATCATTCACATTTTATACATATTTGAATTTTTATTCTTGCTTGATAATGCATTATTAATACATTATTTTTTCATGAATAAATTGTTAATTCTTTTTTTTTTTTTCCAGTTTTAAATCTCTCCTCTTTGGTTTTACGAAATTGTGTTAAAAGACTTTTTCAGGCCTTTATATTGATTCTATTTTTTGGATCCACTTTTATCCTACTTGGAAAACAATTGTACAAAGGAGTGCTGACTCAAAAATGTGTCATTTTACCTCCAGTGAATATAACTAGTGCTGAATATGCAGCATTTATAGGAAATTCTTGTAAGTTACTAATTTTATCATTGCTTTATATTCAGTCTTTTTTTTTTAGTTTGAAATTTTTTTAACCACAGATATTTATTCTGTACAACACTATTTTTTTGAAAAAAATTTCTTTTAGATTTACATTCAAAGATCAGTTCTTTTTATAAGAGAATATTAAAATATATTATTTACATATAACTTTAAAATTGTAAGCTGCTTACTTTAAATGATCCATTGTTTAGTTTCAAATTATCTCTAGATTCAAAAGTATATTGAAAGAAATGGAAAAAGTTAATCCAAAATTCAATATACTTATATTAAAGAAAAAAGATTATATTAAAAATTTTGTAACTGAAGAAATATTTTCTATTTTGACTATCTATTTAATTCTAAGAACATAATATATAGATTTCTAAAGATTTATAGAAAATATTTTGAAAAGTCTTTTTCTCCTCCATTTTTATCTTCAAATATGATTTTTTCTTTATATAAATTTTTTAAATGATTTTTTATTGAAATAATTTTATATTAATTGTAATAATTTATAAAAAGTATGGCTTTTATCTTATATTGAAATCTTTCTTCTTAAGGTGAGGATCTTTGACTTTGAGATAGTATGCATCTGAAATTTTAAAATTTTATTAACAAATGGAATTATTTCCTACTGTTTGATATGAATATTTGATAAATTGCAGTGCGCTGAAAGAATTTTCAATTTATCTTTTAATTGTATGTAATTTATCAATATTGAAGAATTTTTAATTGTATAAAGTGCATCCTTTATTCTGTTGTATTCTCCTTTATTCTGTATTTCTCTAATGAATTGAGAAACACCTTTTCACTTCTCAGCTAACTGGCTTGAAAACAAGAATGGTTATTACTTATGTGGTAACAGTACTGGTTCTAGGTGAGTTTATTGATGATGATTATATATTTATTCATTGACTTTAGCAAGATTTCATTGATTATTTATAAATATCTTTCCCATAGGCCATGTCCTCAAAATTACACATGTTTAAAAGGAGCTGATGTCAATACATATATATCAAATTTTAATTTTTATGGATCATCAGTGGTCACTATCTCACAGTTAATGACTCTGCATTTTTGGCAAGAACTTTATCAAAAGGTGAAATATTGAGAGATTATTTATTTCTTTTCATTTTTTTCATCAAATACATTTTATATCATAACTGTTTTTATTTATGTCTTGAAAGATTAATACTAATATAATATATGGATACATATTTTATTTTTTGTGTGGTATATTATTGTAAATTTCTTTTTCACAGATGTTGTTAACTGCTGGAACTCTTCATGTTAGCTACTTCATTATGGCTTTTTATTCTTTTCTGTACTCAAGTGGATTGATTTTAGCTATTATAACAAGATCTTATAAAAATGTTCTTAAAGAATTTGAAATTGTTGAAAAGAAATCTCGTTCAGTAAGTGATATTGTTCAAATTAAGTTGCCTTACATATTATTTCAGAAGTATCTTTCTTTAGAAATGCAGGGAATTAATTATTATATTACAATTAAATTTAATTTTTAATTTCAGATGAAGAGAGATACTTCAACTATAGGGGACTCTCAAAAAGGCATAGTAAAAAGTCCATCATGCAAGTCATATGAATTGTTCTCAAGTCAAGTCATATCTTCTGATAGAATTGAGCGTCAGACTTCTGAAATTATTGAAAATACTAGTCGTGCAAGTGATAAAAATTTTGATGTAAGCAAACTAATTTAATAGAATATCTCAATGTTTTTTAATATCACATTCTTACCATTAGGTTTTTGCTACATATTATGCTAGTTAAAGTAAAAATAAACACTTCAATGGTTAATCTGTTGCTTCATAAAAAATTAATTCTAAGTCAAAAGCATGTTAGCTGAATGGTAGTATGCTCATAAAAAGTAATTAATACAAGCATTTAGCATAGTATTTGTTTCAGTAGTGTTTGTTTTAAAGAAATTTCCTTTATAAATATGGCAATAAAAGTGATTTTATAATGGTGATAAAGTAAAATGCTGATTCAAAATATTTGTATACATTTAATTATATTTAAGCCAAGAACCATGGAAAATGGCAAAAATAAAGCTTTATTCCATTCCAAAGCTCCATTCAATAAAGCTTCATTTCTAACTCCTTGAAGAATTTATAGTTAAAATTATTTTAAAGCTTAAAATCTGCTAAAATTGTAATAAAAATCTGCTTTTTAACCAATATGCAAAGACTAAACATTACCCTAACCTTACTTTGAACATAAAGGAGAATATTTTTATTTTATTGAAGTAGAAGTGCTTGTAAATATAAATTACATTCAAAATACATTTAAAAAAAATTGTGATAATTAGTTAAAAATAATAAACCCATTGAAATGGTATTATTGGATACATAATATTTTAAATTTGTGGAAATAGATTTTGTTTGATTATTTTTGTAATTTATTGTCTCAAAGTTTGAAAAAGTATAAATTAAATAAAGAAGTTATTAAAATTTCCCTCAAAACGTCAGATTATGCTTCATCTAAATTATATTATTATGGTTATTTGATATTTTGGACTAATTGCCTTTCTTTTAGAGATCTGATGGATGAATATGCTTGTATTTTCATTAATTGGGTATTCTAATAGACTTTAATAAAATCTACTATAAAAATAGAATTACCCTATATTTTCTTGTAGGATCTAATTATTATATTTATTTTCTGTTAAAAAATTCATTATAAACTATCTTATTCATTGTGGAGCAAGAGAGAAGGAAACTAATTTTATTTTAAAAAATTGCTTCTTTTTCAATCCATGAATGGAATGGATTGACTGTTTTGCTAAAGTTGTATTAAGACAGACTATTGTATAATAATAAATTAAAATGTATTGATTATTTGTTTTTATTTTATTTCCATATCCAAGTTTAAATTTTACTTTGTTTAAAATCTTAACATTGCATTTTTTTATGATGTAAATTTTCATTTAGTCTGATTCTGGTTTGAAAGAGCATTTAGCTGAGAGCAGGCAGAAAAGAGAAGCTGTTAGATGTCAGCTTGCTCGTGAAAAATCAACTGGTAATTATGAATATAATTGTTAGTTTGATTTGATATATAGATAAATTAAAATGAATATTTTGATGGGTTTTTTTCTTCAACAGGTAGTATTTGTACTTCTTATATGACTCAGGAAGTAATATATTGAAGTAATGAATACATCCGTTAAAGATATTCAATATGCTTATTTTCATTAACATGGTATACATCAATTCTGTAATTCAATTTTTACTAAAATTTCTAGATCATGGTTCTGTCATTCATTATAACAGCAGTGATAATTAATAACTTTCAAATCAGTGATGATTGAAAGTTGCAATGATTGAACATAGGGTTTGATAAATTCTCATAAAAAGAAATGTCACACTGTCACAGCAAGAGTAATAGTCTTTTATCATTATTAGTTGAGCAAAAAGTCCATTGATGTGGTAATATGCTTTGCTAATAACAATACCATGGTTTTGTAAGAAAATTAGATGGTATACTATCTCATAGAATTAAATCATCAGCTAATATTGTAAAATAAATTGTTTTAAGAAATAGTTATGATAAAATTTGTGTTTCTTGATGCACTCCAATGTCTGCTTCTATGATAAGATAAACTGCCTGATTTTATTCTTCAACAATGTGATGTCCCATTATAATTTCTTACAGAAGTGCAAAGCTTTCTCAGTAGCAATCTTTAGATCATTCATTCAGCTTACTAAGAAATATTATTTTGACTTCTACATTTCCAGGTTCCTTTTTAAGAGGATGTATATGGCTTTGTAGCCAACAATCATCACTAATTTTATAATTTTTTTTGCAAAAGTTGTTGCCTATAATGATAGGCACATTGTACAAAAGGTTTGGTTAAAACTCCTTCAAGATATCATGTATTCAGTATATTATAAAAGGATTGTATAATAGGTATCAGTGATGCTTTCATTCAAAACTTGAATATATTTCCTTTTGGCGTATGCATATTTGAAATATATTTTCTGTTTCAATAGAACAGAACAGAAATCTGGATAATTTTTAAATTTTGTTCGGTTTATTAAGATTTTATGTAGACATTTTTTAAAAGAGTTACTGTTGTTTAAAATGTATTTAAATATTATTCATGTGAGGGTTAAAGTTAAAACATAAGATTGAATGTTTTTATTAAAGATTTGGAGTTTTTATTTCATAATTATTTTTGAATACATTGGATACTAACATTTTATAATACTTTATATGGAATACTTTTGAATACATAATTACTATTGACTACTTTCTGTTTAATGTATTATTGTAAAGATCAAATTTTAGAGAAAAGAAATTACATATCAACCACAGGAATTCTTGCAACTTTAATGTAAGGATTAGTGCAACAATTTTTAACTTGTAAAAATTGTTGCTTTAATTAAGAATATAATATGTAAGAAACAGTTCATTCAGCATTATATAATGTGAATGTATAATGTATTGCAAGTATAATATGAAATTGATAATCAAGAAATTAAGTTTATTTCTAAAGCATGGATAAAAAGAATTATATATAATGTAAGGATTTCAATTATTTGGATGCAAAAACTAATGAATTACTAATGAGAGTTAATTTATATTGTAACTTAAGAAAAAGATGATTTTACCTGAGCTTTTGTCTTTGAATCTGCTTCTTTGTCAGAATATATTTATGGTGTTTTTATTTGCCAAGCACTTTGGGTTAGTTTTTTTTTCTCTCTTAACAATAATTATTTCTGCCATTTATTTTAAAACTGATTAAATAATTCAGACCAATTTCTTTTAACTAGTCTTTTTCTGTATTTGTATAAGATTTAAAAATGAAATATATAGCCAAAATATATTTTGATGTAAAAACTGTTTCTGTTAAATTTCAAAAATTTAATTAAAAAATTACTTTTATTATAAAAAATAAAAACATTTTTAATTTCATTACAAAAATTTTCTACTTCAAACCTTGAAATGATTTGTCTTTTGCATCATATATGTATTGAATTGTCATAAATTATCATGTTTTTATACATTTGATAAAATTAAATCATTCATGGATAAAATAATTTGGTGTAAATATTTCACTTATTCTAAAAATACTTTGTTAAATCAAAATTTTAACACTTTCCAAAACAAATAGCACTGTAATCAATGGTGCAAACCAAGCTTTCAAATGATTAAAAAATTAATCATGATATAAATGCTTATATTTAATTTTTAAAAATTTTCTTTTTTTTTCCTTTATAGAATCTAATGATCAATCAGCTAGTACTTCTGCTTGCTCATCAGTATTTCAACAGCATTTAAAGAAATTCATATCCAGTTTCAGTGCTGAATTATTTTTCTCATTGTCCATTACATCATATCTATGTATTGTTATTGTCCAGTACAGTCGTTTGAAGCTTATCTCATTTGAAATATGTTTGTATTGCTATTATGTAAGTAATGCTATTATAATCTGTTTTTTTAAAAAATTTTGATCTTAATTGAAATAAATTGTGTTAGTTTTCTAAGGAATTTTTGTATATCTATGTAATTTGATAAACATTTACATTTTTCATATTCTTAATGTGTTTCCAACTTTCAATTTTAATGAAAGTTGATATTTGACTGTAAATTTATAGATTTCTGCTTCTTTAGTTTCAGTTTTTTTAGTCTGCTTCTTCTATTTATTTAGAAATTCTGCAGATTTCTAAATAAACATGCTAGACATTTCCCTTATATTAGGCTCAGATAGGGCCATAAGCAAATTGATTAGAAAACTTATTCCCACATGCCAAATAAATAATTTTATGAAGAATACAAATTTTATGAAAGGCTAAATGTTAGAATAATATTAATACTTTATTAAATGTAATTAGTCATATGTTCATGATATTCATTTATTTATTTATAGTATCTTAAATAATATTGTGCACAAACATAAACATCTAGCAGTTTCAAGTAAATAAAAAAAAATATTTATTTGCAAAAATAGTGAAATAAAAAGGATTAATCTAAAATTAATCATTAAAATGTTGAAAAATGGGTTGAAATGTGGAATTAAATAGACCGTCTTATTGAGAAAGGGGTAGTATGATATGCATTGCCTAGAGCTGAAAATATTTAAATCTGTGACTAATATTTTGATCTAAATATGCATTTGATTGTTAGCTATCATTTTATTAAAATTTTACCTAATTCTCTTATGTATTTGGATTTATTTAAAATTATATTATTAAATTGATAATCAATGCTAATTTAATAATGTTTGAGTATTATCATAAATTCATTAATTTTTGCAAATATTAATTTTGAATATGAAAAAAGTCTTTATTTGAGTATATTATTAACTGTAATCTGTTATATATTTTTTATTAAATAAATATAAAGATTATAACTTGTTCTCTACACTTATAAAACAAAAAAAAAGTTATCAGGTCACATTATTATGACCACCTATCTAATAGGTGAAATTGCCTCCCCTTGCATTCAAAACAGCAGATGAGAGACATATTCAATAAGTGTTTGGAAAGAGGTGATAGATATCTGTGACCATGAGAACAGCAAAGCATCATACAGCTTGTGAAGATTCTGAGGCGAAGGGTCTTTCTGCCTGTTTTAGCAATCGTGATGTTTCCATAGATCTGCACAGGGATTAAAATCTGGGGAATTTGAAGACCTTGGTAGCTACTGGAATTCTCCCTCATGCTCCTTGAACCATAGTTAGACTCATGACATGTAACATTGTCCTCATGGAACATGTCATCATTTTCAGGTTTTACAGTTTCATGCAAGGATGTATCTGATTGGCAATGATTGATAAGTACACACAGCTATTACAAGAATTAATAGACTTAAAGCATGCCAAGAAATATGCCCCTGATCATCATGTCCCATCCTTTATTTTGTTGGTGCCTGGCCTGCTTTAATGGCATGTTTTTTTGGTGTTGTTTGTCTGGAATATCAGAAAAACCAATCTTTTTCTGATATTCCAAAGTCCATTATTTGTACTGTAATGCAAATGCATTATGGTTATTACAATGCATGCTTATCAGCCTGCTTGCTGAAATCAGGCATTTTCTACAAATGCCAATATGTAATGAAATACATTGAACAATTGACCTGATTGGTGTTTTGGGCATTGTTAATTCATTTGGGCCGTCAATCCACTCTTCATCAGGCATCACAAGCTCACATCTATCATTAATGGCCTATTGTGTGTCACAGTTTGCATGCCTGGATTCTACACCTCTTGATTCTATCATTTATCGTATAATTTCACTATGGCATTATGTGAATAATCCTCGAAAGCTGCTGTTTTAGAAATGCTGCCACCATGTGCTTTGTATCATATAACATTTTCAGTGTCTTTTAAATTGCATGACTTACCCCATTACAGCAATTATTGCTATGTGAACACATACTACTTGCTTTCAAAATATATAACTTTATATATTAGAATTATTTTCATTTTATTTTAAATTTTTAAGGCTTGCAGTGACAAACATATATAAACAATACCATTTTAAATATTACAGAAAAATTATTAGAAAAGAAACTGTATGCATTTCTCATTCAAAATTTTTCTGTAAAAGAAGATAGGAATTTTATGATCCTTTTTACCAATTTCTAATTAATTTGTATTTTATGACAAAAAATTTTTCTCCACAGGTTTTTGCTGGAATTACTCTTGTGGAAGTTGTTTTAAAAATGATCGCATATTCACCAAAAGAATATTTCCAAAGTAAATGGAATTCTTTTGACTGTTTAGTTTTGATTGTTGGTGGAACAGAACTGATTCTACTTGAAGTAGATCATCCTATCCTGTTCACTTTACGATCATACAAATTGGTAATTAAATTTATTTTTTAAAGACTATTTTAATCTAATGCTTCATTCTTTGTATAACAATGTGACAAATTATGGAACTTTTTTACAAATTCTGTGCTATATTTTTTGTTTCATTTTATTGATTGAAGTTACAACTGCATTTGAATAAAGTTGTTGCTTGTTTTAAAAGAAATATAACTAGATATTAATATACATTTTTAATTAAATCTCACTTATTCTTTCCTGACTATAATTTATGTCACACTTTTAAATTCTCTCTCTTGCTCTTTTTTTTTTAAACTCCTTGGATTTTAAAATATTTACTAACCTTTATTTTTTTTTAAATAAATTTTTCAGTTTAAATATTGAAAAATTATATTAATTTATTAAAGTATATAATTTGTTATTATTGATTGCTCTTATTAGTAATACATCTTTAATTCACTAAAAATTGATAATTTAAATAATATTTTTCTTTAATTAAATTTAAAAATTATCAAAGCAAAGTTTTTGTTCATCAAAATAGCACTTCTGATAGGATTGATCATCTTTTCTTTTATGAGTTTTTTTAAAATCTGTGCTATAAGGTAAGCAGTGAATAACTATAATTTTTTTAAAAATTTCTTTTATGAAAGATATTTTATCAGACTATGATGAATCAGAAGGATAACTGAAGATATAATTTTTTTAAAACATAATTGAAGATTAAACTGTACATCTTTTGAACATCTTTTTTTTTAATTTCAATCTTTTGAATATATTTTTTATCTCCTGCCTTAATTTTTCCCTGTCTATAATTTATGTGTCACTTTTAATTTCTTGCTATTTTTTTCTGTAGACTCTTTGGATTTAAAAATATTTATTAGCCATTTTTATTTTATCTTTTATCATTTTTATTTTAAGACTAAATATGTTTTAAAAGTTTGGAATTTAAATTCTTATTTGTAATTAAATTTTTGTAATATTTTTGTTTTTAAAGTTTCTGGAAACATTAATTTTTTTGAAAAAGTATCCGATTTCACGCTAATTTTAATGAGAAAATTTAACTCTGTATACAACCAAATTATATGTATAGCTTTGAGAAAATAAAAACTTCTGATTTTTAAATTGCAAGAATATATTTTAGATGCGCCAACAGATGCATGGTCAAATTTTCAACAATGAGGTACATAGCCAAAAATTAGTGTTCCCACCATGAAAATATTTTCAAAATGTTTAAATGAAATAGTTTTTTTTCCCTCAAGAGCATGATTAATTTTACAAGAAACATATTTTATCTCTTAAATTATTATTCTGTTTTCTTGTTACATTTATGCCTACTTTTTCTTAATTTATTAAGATAAAATCTTTTTATAATTAAACTTTTCCAGGTGAAACTTATGGTGTGCTGCAATACTTTTGCCCTGAAAAATGCTCTGGGAAGCTGTGTTTTCTTATTCAGACACCCTACTTCAATCCTGTTCGTTTTTATTATAATTTGTATTGTCACTGGAATGCAGTTGTATGGGCAAGAATATTTTAACAGTGTTGATAGGTATTTTTGCTGTTTCATCAAAATTACTGTAATATTTGTTTTGTTCTTTACATTTATTATTTAATTAATTCTAAATCACAGGCATCTGAAGTTAATCATTTCAACATCAAACAATTCTTGTATATATCTTTATATTAATATGCTGTTATGTTATTATTTTGATTAAATGCTGAAATATTTTATTGAAACCTTTAAATTATGAAAAAATAATAATATTCATTAGCATTATTTAATATATTATAGAAAAGAACATAAATTTCTTTCCCAAAGTATATATAAAATAAAATAACTTGAATTCTGTATATATGAATGCGTTTAATAGTTTATTTTGAATGGAAGTTTACTTTTCATACAATAATACTTTTATCTGATTTTTATTTTGTTCTTTTAAAAAATGTTAAGTTGATGATTTAAAATATTTTAAGCAATGCTAAATTATTAATGGATGTGTTATGATTTACTTTATATACTGTAATGAGTTGTTTAATTTTTCATTTTTGATATTATTAGATAAAAATTATTTGTAATTATTCTTAGATTTCCTGACCAAGAACCTCCTCGTTGGTTTTTCAAGGACTTTTACAGCTCTTTCATTTTGGTTTTCTGCATGTTGTGTGGTGACTGGAAGCAACCCATGGTTAATACAGTGCTCTTTACTTCTTATTCTAGTGATCTCCTGATGCTCATCTTTGTACTTATTGGTAATTTTGTGGTAAGAAAATTCATTTGTGTTTATAATTTTTTTTTTCTAAATTTGTATTTACTTGGAAAAAATATCTAATAAAATAATCATAATAAATAATAATAGTAATAATTAATGTGTGTGTTTACTGGTGCTTCAGAGGCCAGACTGCTTGACCTATAGCATCAAACTCTACCCATGTATACCTTCGAGGTTGGAAATGTACAACTGTATGTGATATTTTGAAATTTTAATTAAAAATTAAATTGAACTTTGGCATTTTCATACGATAACATCCGAAAATACTATTGCACAAAATAAGTTTCACACCATTACAACAATTAAAAAATTATCTTTTTTATGATAACAATTTAACAGTTATGCTACTTTTTTCTGCATTTTGGCAACTTTTTGAAGATATATTTTTGCCTGACTTCGAACGATAGATAACACTGTTACTCTGAAATTTAAACCATTTGCATTTTTCATCAAATATTTTATCATGTGATTTTCTCTCATTGTTGAAAGCTCTAAAGAAAAAAAAATTATATATTTACATGACAAATAAAAATACATAATTACGATATCATGAAATTTAGAAGATAGATGAATCGAGTATTTATATTTTTAATAGTGCTAAGATGTTATAGTATTGTCTCCATTAGAAAGGTTCATGTACACAATAAACAGCACTTAACAGAGGTAATTAAATTAATATAGCTTTATTGTCAGACAGTTGGATTGTTGGACAATTGGAGTTACAAAAAATTATTAATCTATAAACAAATGTAATCAATATTCCTAATAAACCAGCTGGTCGCCTGATGTGATTAGTATTTAAATAAAATGACATAATTCTAATGTGTTATGGTTCTTTACATTCTTAATATGGAACATTGCTTTATGGTGCTTTTAATTTCAGTTTCTTTGAATAATCTTTTCACTTGAAAATAAATTTTGCATGCTTCTTTCTTCTGTTCATACCACTATATTGATAAATAAAATAACGATTTCATCAGGACATGTTACTTTCCCAGGTTTAGGGTCTATTAGTATCATTGTTAACCAATTAGTGCAGTGCCATTTATTTACTTATTTATATGAAAAAATTAGTTTATTTTGAAGCATTTGCAATATTGTTTCTGTATTTCTTTTGTAGTTCTGTTAATCAAATTTCTTTCATTTAATTGACAGCTCTATTTTTATCATTAAAACATTTATTTAATATATTGTATATAAATTTATTTTTATTTAAAATTTTATTTACATTATCTGAAATGTGCCTATTTATAATTACAAAATTATTTTATTAATGTGGTGATGTAATTTAGTTTGGAAGCACATTAACATTCTTCACAAAAAGATTTTACATATAATAAAAAAAATCCTAAGTGAACATATATCATTATATACTCAATTTTACAGATATGCATCATTTCTACTTGTGAGGAAAAATTGTTATAATTGGAAATTCAGTATTAGCTTTGCAAAAACAAAATTGAACATTTTTATAAAAATAGAATATATTGCCCTATAAATCAATTGTAAGGAAAAGTAAAAAGTACTACTTTTTTTTATTTTGATATTTGACCTATAGTCTCGGTTAATAAAATACACATTTCAAGGTCATAGGATTTTACTACTCCACATTTTTTCTTTCACTGTTACCATGGTTTCAGCAAATCTTGCTTTTTTTCCCATGCCAATACAGTTAGAAGTTTGAATAGGAAACGAAGTTGGGTTTCTGGCTACTATTTGAAAGCTTATATGTTATTGAAATATACTAATACTATGAATATACTAAATATATAATACTATGTACTATATAATATTATGAATATACTAAATATATAATACTATATACTAATTACATAATACTATGAATATACTAAATATATAATACTATGAAATATACTAACATCCTGAAGATTCTCTATGATGCTTATTCAAGAATAAGATCATTAATTTTTAGCAAAGTTTAATAAGGATAAATTTCAGTTTAATAAATGTACATTTTTAATATTGCATACATTTAATAACTTCATATATTTAAAAAAAATATATACACATACTTTCAGATATAGTTATCATTATTAGAATAAATTTTTGCACATTTCATTTTGAAATAAATAGAAGGATTATAGACATTAAAATATCTAATTTAAAATTTCTCAACTTAAAAACATTTTCACAGAAACTGCTTATACTGCCACTTCGTAAATTGATTACAATACTTTCTATTGCATTGTCTCCTGCACCAAATTTAGTGAAGGCCTCATCTTGTTTGTGTATTTCACACATTTTTTTCCATTCCACCATTACATTTAACTGTGCTTCATTAAGCAATTTCCTAACCATTAATTTTGAAATTTTATTTGTATTCAGAGTTTTAACTATCATCTGCACCCAGATAAGTAGTCATGTGGGGGATCTCATCATTTCATGTCCAATTTCCTATGCTTTCTGATAAAGTTCATATGCTCTGTATTTTTCTTTGTGCTTCTTTACAGTGTTCAGTAGTTCTGGTCTGATTTTAATAACATTATGAGGAATATTTTTGTTCAGAAGCCGTACCACAATGGCACCCTTTTTTGTCTTTGTAGAGGTATTTATTTCTGCATATGCAGAATGATAACTCACATTGTCCATAACAATGACTGATGGTTTATCCAATCTTCTTAGGAAATTGAGAAACCATTTTTTAAAAACTTCTTGGTTTATCTCCTTGTGATAGGTAGTTGTACTTTTAGATTGAAATACTTGATACTTTATCAGCAGATCTGACATGACAAATGATTAAACAATATCCTTTCTCCATTGTGACTTTTAAGCGTCCTTGACTAGTAGAACCAAGTTAATTTTAAATGAATGGTTAGCCTTTACCCATATTTCATCAATATATCACTGTATATCACTATCCTGAATATCACTGTCCTGAATAGAAAATTGTTTCTTACATTTTGCATTTTTCTCAAAAACCTCATGCAAGAAACAATAATTTATTTCTTTTCTTTAAAAATTCGCACTTTTTGTTAAAAAAAATGCCAAAATTTTCAAAATTAGTAATTTTATGCAATCAGAAAAATTAATTTTTTTTATATTAACAAACTTTTAATTTTACAACTGTTGGATATTCACCTCTGTCATAAAACTCTTGTACAGTGTGGTATACACCGTTTTTGCCAAAATCATTCAAGTCTATAATAGATTTTTTTTCGTGAATTTCTTTTTTTGGGGCAATTCAAAAGTTAGAATATTATTCTGAACTTCAGCAGCTGCTGTCATATAATCCTCTGTGCAAATTCACTGTACAGTTAGTTCTATTGGGAACACCACACATTTTATCAGTTACTTTCTGCATCTGCAAAAACAATTCTTTTACAATAGAATTCGATTTAGACACCAATTCTTTTAGGTAATTGTACATTTTTGTAGCCAACCATCTCTGATGATCTCCTGATATCAAGGCTATTCATAATAGAGAGAGCTTAAAAAGCAAACACTTTTAGCACTATTTTGTGGAAACAAATTAATTAATTTGTAATTGAGAACAAATGGCAATAAATCAAGCTGTAATGCGCCCACCAAGAGAAAGAAAGCAAAAAGCTATCAAAACACTTTAATGGCCGTGTGAAAGAAAAGAGTGGCATTGCTGTCTGCTACAATGTTTCCAAGGGTACAAAGTAGAAAACGTGATCTCGCCAATTATATTTACGCAAATTATATAGTTGATTTAATTTTTTTGGTGGGTATAAAATGCATTAGAATTTTTCTTTTTTATTCGACCAGAAACAGTGTAACTTGCATATAACATGCATATTTATAAAAAGTAGTAAGTTGTTTTAATGAATTTTTAGAATTAATGAAGTTGTAAATAAATAATTTATTAGTATTCTTGAACAATATATATTTATATCGGAATGTTTATTTTGGTTTTTTTTCATGAATTTGCATTTGTGTTTTCATGCAATCTTTAAATGTTATATGTGTTGAAATCTTAATTTTATAAAAATTATGTATCTTTTGGGCTAATTAATTTTCTGTGGGAAATTTTATTATTTTATCAATATTTCATTTTTACAGATTGCTTAAGAGTATATTTCTTTTCAGATCATAAACCTTTTCTTAGGCATAGTATTTTATACTTTTTTCTATAAGTCATTACCCAGAAATCTTTCATCTGAAGATAAACTCCAAAGTGCTATTCAAGTTATTTTGAATAGACAAGCTAATCTTTCAGAGGCTGTGGTGAGTTTATTATTTTCTTCTTAAATTAATAATTGTTGATAATTTTAATCTTATGTGCTAAAAAGCTTTGATAATTTAGATTTGAAATGTCTCATTTTATTAAAGTAATGTAGAAATAATGATTTGAATATCATTAACATTTCTATTTACAAAAAAATTAATATCATTCATATTTTTAGTGGTTTCTTAAGTCTTTTTATCTTGATGCATATTGTTTTTCTTATGTTTTTATAAATGTATCAGTTTAACTTACCTCCTCCCATACTTGGGAAATAGATTCTTTATAATTCAGTAAAACCAACAAAAGATTTAAACATATGTCTATAATGTGACTTTAATACTTGTAACTGTATCTCTCAATGTTTTTGTACCGATTTAGCCATTTTCATATAATTCTTGTTTTGATCTCGACTACTTAAGCTTCAGTCTTTTTTAGCGTCTTGTTATACATCAAATTTTCAAATAAAGTTTACTATATATATATATTTTTAAAATTGTGTTAGTATCATTCAGAATGTTGAGCATAAAATGCAGATTTATTTACTATTTCTCTTTCATTTCTCATTTTTTAAACAAATCACTACAAACTATGGTAATAAAATGATATTGAAGAAGATTAAAATATAAATATTGTTAATATTCAATCCCATTTGGCATTTCCAATTTATATATATATGTGTGTGTGTGCATGTGTAATGATATTTTAAACTCTAATTTCAATTTAATTAATTTCCAAGTTTTTATCTTAATTTAGCCCATAGTAACTTCATTCTAAAATATTCTCTTATTTCATGATCCAATTCTACTTTCTCTACTTAATTAATTCAAGAGAGCTTTGTAAAATTGATCAATCGGCTAAAAGCCTAACTTTCTCACACACCACATGAAGGGGTAGAAAAATGTCCAGTAAGCACATTCTTTTTAAAACATCCCTGTGTTTCCCTTGCCCTGTTGGCATGTGTAGCAAAAATCCCTATTGAAACCTCATTATATATAAGCACAATGGAGAAATATTTTCCCTATAAATTTCTCAGGTTATACAAGACCAGGGATAAAATGTTTGATAGCTTTTCCCTCATTCCTTTCTGTGTCGTTCTATACTGTGTGTGGTCACTAAGATGAAATAAAATGACGTCACAAAATTGAAAGTTTTTCACTGTCTTCAAAATTGCATTCTGCTTCACATAAAATAATGCTTACATATATATATATATATAATGTGTATGTGTGTGTTTTCAATGTACATGCTGGAATTATTGAGCTTTTAACAAATAATAAGTTGATAAAATGAGTGATACACATCAAATCCATGTTCTTTCAAGAATAACAGCAAATTATTGAGGATGATATTAATATTAACCTTTACGCTTCGGCAGCCCAAACTCGAAAAAGTTACTTTGAATGCGGGCATTCAGTGAGAGAAACTCGGAAGATGCTTTCCCCTTCTTTTAAAGGCGTTTGTTGAAGATAACCTCTTTGATTTCAACCACCCATTGAGTTAATGGGTCATCTGTCTCTTCCGTAGTAAGCGTGTTACTTTTTTTTGCGGTTTTGTCTCATCTGAACCCTAGAAAGGCTTTAAATCTCAGTTTTATTTTATTTTTGTCCTGAAAATAATTTCATCAATTCTATAGGAGGAAATATTGTATTAAATATTATGATACTAAATAAATTACATTAAACAAAAATTTTAAAATGTTTCTATTATATTTAAAATTAAATCAGTTTCTCAAGTATTACTGAAACTGTGAATTTGGCTGACAACGCTTGAACACAACATTGTGAATTTTATTTTATTTTTATAATTTTAACTCATCAATTTTAATAAAATGTAACGATTTATATATAATGTATTAAAGATCCTAATTGTTTATGTTTTCTTTTTAAAAGTGAGCATATCTTTCAAAAATACTACTCTGTAATGAGAAATTCAAATTCTCAGCAAAAAATAAGTTTTCAATTTAAATGTTAAGCTTCGACAATATAATGTAATAACATTACAAGTAATTTATATTACAAAAGGTTCGAACTATTTTAGGAATAAAAAATATATTCGATTTCTATGGGAGCAATATATTATTATAAAATCTTTCAGTAGCTGAATTATAAAAACAATTTTTTTCTGCACAAAAATTGACTGATAAGTAAGTAATCAACAGATTTAAGACAATTAATATAACCAAAGTAAGACCAGATATGGTTTACTTAGAATTCAATACAATATTACGCTAAAAAGGTGCTAACTTTATTTTTGAAAGTCTTTTTTCTGTATAACATTCTCGATTATCAGCACTCGTTATTAAGTACTAGTATCTTTACTAGAAAAGGATTTGAATTATCTTTGAGAAAGGCTTAAAATTAAATCTAGAATTCCTGACTTTTTTATGCAGCTTTGATTTATTTCAGTGCAAATATTTCTGGAATAATTTGAGTGAAGTAAAGGTATAAGACTTTTAATATTTCTCTTCTGATATTTGTACCCACAGAAAAATTAACTAATTATTATTTTGATAGATTTTACGAATCTCCTTCAATATTTTAAAATTACATTTCTAACTTTTATTGAAGGATTAATTATAAAGTATTAAATTAATCGTCTTCATAATAATTGCAAATAATGATGAAACCGAGAGTTTACTTAAACATCAAAAACGAAATGTATTTTTAGCAGGAATATATCGAGTTCAAGTATGAGAATTTAAAACTGGAAAAAAAAAAAAATGTTGGAAGTAACATTTTGTCTTGGGCACCGATTACCTTCATTACACCACTGTGTGATACAAAACATCAAGTAATTCTTGGTTCAAATATTTATCATTCGATTAGATGGACTCAACTATAAGCATATATTAATATAAAGTTGTAATTTTTTTCAAGGTTTTTTAGTTGTTAAGCATTTTTTTCTTTTTTTGTTTAGTGACCAAGGAAGCCTTTCTAACTAATTCTTGTTCTGAAAGCAAATATTTTATTTAATTTTTAACAGTTAAAAGAATAAATTATTTTATTTCCCAAAAAAGAATTTTTGCTAAAATTGTAGTTAATCATTTGTTTAATTTTTAGGGTTGAAAAGAAGTTTTGTTAATTTTCTAAATTTATTTTTCTATCAAAATATATTTTATTTGTAATATTTTTCTGTAAGGAGTGTCCTTCATTTCTTTTTTATTCTGAAAAAAAACCCCTATGTGACATTTTACTGTCATTGAAATGACAGTAAAATGAGCCAATGTTTTATTTTGATTCTCTGAAAAAAAGGTTTAAGCTTCAATTTATTTTGGTTTCAAAGAAACTTCAATTTACTTTGAAAAGAGTAGTGTTTATCTCTAGAAAAATTTTTGGTTTCAATTTTAATCCTGAAAACACATAGTTTCTTTCTTTCTCTCAGAAATTGCTTTGATTTTTTTGGTTCTGAAAAGAGCTGTGTGTCTGAGAGGAGTTTTATTTCATATTTTTGTTCTAAAAATAGCTGTTTTTTATTAAGTTAGTTTTGCTACAGTAGTAACTTTTATTGCAAATGAAATTTAGGTTTTTCCCACTTAAGATATTTTTTCGCTATGTTGTTCTTAAATTTTTCAACTTTTTCCAATTAATTTTAACTCGGATACACAAAATTTTGCTTTGCTGAAATATTTTAGCTTTATTTTGAAATTTATAAGAAAAACATTTATTTGTATTATTATTGTATTGCAATAAAATCATTCTTGGTTTCAGGCGCGAGTTCCATTCAACAAAGTTGTATGAAACTTCATGAAGCAATCTTTATCAATACAAAGAGCTACATTGCAAGTCATGCATATAACTGTTGAGCATCTTTGCAGGTCATTTTGTTTGCATACAAGGCATCGTCTTCTCTTTTTTCATCAAACAGCCAATGACAATTGTTTACAGCAGGGCGAGATGTTTGTGTATTACTTCCAATCAAAGTTGTAATTAAGTTCATCCTGAATTCTTTGTGTGTTACCTTTTTGAGAGTACTTTTCTTGAAGAGAATGAACACATTTATTGTTGTCAAGTCTAACAAATGAAAGAAGAGCTTCTTAGTCCATTTTTGTGACCTTCGATTCATTGAATAGTTTGTACTCATTCTGTCACCTAAATCTACATAATCCATATGAAGATTATAATCAGCGACTATTTTTGGCTTGGGTAAAACCTTTTTCCGTTTGAAGGAAGTACTCCCATCGTCCTCAAATTTTCACTTGTTAATTTTTTTCCCCTTCAAACTCTTTTTGATGCATATGCATGTTACTAAGCATACATACATCTCTTTGGTCTTTCCATCATAATGCAGTCATTCCTTTTCAGAATTTCAAGACCACATACCCCGGTTTTTTCTTTCAAGAAACTAATTCTTTCGGAAAAAATTTTCTGTTTTGTCGAACAGTTCCGCAGGAATTAATTTTCTTACAAGATCTCTAAGATCTTTTCTTTTAGAAGATCTCAAAACAATTCTGGGGATGAAAAATAATTGTCCATAAACAGTTTATGGCCCTTATTTTTTTATGCATTCTGCCATTGTGTAGACTAGGTTGTAAGAAGCAGATGTAGAAGGATCTTTCTGGACATTTTCTTTACCTAAATAAACTTTCATGTCATAGATGTAACTTGTCATATCAGCAATTTTATATATTTTCATGCCCCACTGTTTTTGTTTCTTTGGAATATATTGCTTAAACTGCACCCTTCCTTTGTATTTGACAATGATTTTGTCAATAGATAAATTTTCTGTTGGATCGCATACATTTTTAAATACTTTATTTAAGTATTCAAAAATGTTTTGCATTTTCCAAAGGCGATCTTAATCAGGAGCATCTTTCTTCACTTTTTTGCTGTTGTCAGAAAAATGAAGGAATTTAAGAATCTGTATAAATCTGTCACGAGGCATTATTTTCCGAAAAAATGGAGTTTCAGTCAGCTCAAATGTTGACCAGTATTCCAATATATTATCTTTTGAGATATGTCCCATTAATAGGAGTAATCCAAAAAAATTTAACATTTCCCCAATATTCGTTGGTTTCCATGAAAAAACATTCCTCCTTTTTCCTGCTAAATCAGCTGGTTTTAGCTCTAATATCTGCTGGGCATATCTGTTAGTTTCTTAAACTATCATTGTCAATAATTCTTCGGTGAAGAAAATTTTAAATATATCAACTTCACTTGAGAAGCAGTTGACATTTACATTCAAACCAACATTTCCAATAAATGGCAAAATATTTACAGATTCTCTAAAAGAAAACTTTTGGAGTTATCCAATTAAATGAGTCTTCATTTTTGGTATCTCTATCCTCAGCAATTAAACTCTCGTCTAATTCTTCCAACTCGAGATCTGAGTCACTATCAGCGAAATTTTCATTATCTGTGTCTTCCATTAATTTAACAATTTCTTCTTGTGTAAGCCCTCTGCTGCATCGAGCCATTTCTAATACTACGAAATTAAGGAACAAAGGAGAAGAAGAATGTTTTCAATCGAGTACTACTCACAAGTGAAATTATGCTAATTTAACCTATATCCCCATAGGAACTTTAAAAAGAAATGTCGCCAAAACACGGGTCACAAAATTTACTGTCGCCAACAGTAATTACAACAAGTGAAGGACAATGTTTCCCAATCTTAAGGGGTATGACCACAATAGGGGGAGAATTTTATCTGGCAATTACGGTTCAGCTGGAAAGTTGAAGTGGGGGAAAGGAAATCCAAACTCGTTACTGGTACAGCATTTATACCGAGCCGTAAGCAAAGGTAAAAAAAAAAATCCTGGTACTGCAGTTGTACTGGCCATAAGCTAGAGGTTAAATATTGGAAATAATAAAATTGATATTGATTTATAATATTTTCATATAATTTTGTCTCATGATATTAAACCTTTATAAATATTTATTAATAAAATGTATGTGTTTTTTAAAAATCTTTCAGGAAAATGTGAAACAATCAAAAAGTGATAACTCTCATCCAAATGACAGCTCTTGCAGTGACACATTATCTGAATCTCAAGAAAATTCCACTCGGTCTTTAAACAAAAGTATTCATATTTTTACAAAATTTTTTTTAAATGATAACTTAAAAAATATTTTAATCTAGAAATATTGAATATAGATTTATGCATACATATATATCTATTATCATTTATGAATTTAATTATTTTTAATAAAAATTAATTGGATTTTAAATTAGTATTTTTGGATTTAAATCTGGATTTGTTATGATTAAAATAACTTTATTCAAGTTATGTTTTATACTAAATCATTTTGTATTATGCAAAAATGTGTATTTTTTAAAATAATAATTCTTTGACAGATTTTTTTTTATATTTATTTGAACTTAACAAATAATATGTTTAGGATTTTTGAAAAATGTCATTAATTTTGACACAGAATGTGTTTATTTGTCTTTGATTGTCTATTATTGAAAACTTAATATATTAAGACCACAAATACTAGACTATTTGTTGTATTCAGTGTTTCAGTCTACTCAGATTGGAATTTTTGTATCTTACTTTACTAAACACTGTACATAATACCCATTTTTTTCAACATTGTGAAAATGATTTTTTATATATATTTCACTTAAAGTTCCCCAAGATGAAAGTTTTAAGCTAATATTTCATTAACTTTGATTTATTTATAAAAGTTATCTTTCTAAAATTTCATTTCTCATAAATTAAAAATGCAAATAAATAAGTATTAGAAAATGATAAAACTTGTGTATCAGTTATGAGTACGATTATTCTTTTTTGCCTGTTTTAATCATTGTTGGCTCACTTTTCAAAATTTAAAAATTGTGCAAGTGGTTATCAATAAATGGCTAATGACACAAGTTTATTCAAAAGATTGCCATTTTCACAATGTTTTGTGGAATGTTGAGATTGTTAATGTAATTAAAAGGAAACGAATGAGAATACCTTGAGCATCAGTATTAGTTCTGTATAATCATTACATAATTTATAATATAATTATGTATTTACAGATTGGTAAAAACACCCAATTATTTGGTATTTTGCTTAAAATTGTCCTTTATTTTATAATTTCTTCTTAAATAATGTACTAAGAGTTAGTTTTTACTAATTTTGTATTTTTATTCAGATAAAAAGAAGCTCCATTACAAAAATGAAATGGAAATAATGGAAGATAGTTCATCTGAATATATGGATGATTGTTGCCCATCTCTTTGTTACTTTTGTTGCTCTTGCTGCAAAGCTGATGAAAATCCTGTATTGTGGCAAAACTGGGCTGATGTACGAAGTAGGCTCTATTGGCTTGTTGAGACAAAAGTTTTCAGGATTGCCATAGCTATGATTATAATTTTCAGTGTGACAATTTTAGTAAGTTTTTCATGATTTCTCATTTATATTTTATTTGTTATTTTTTATATTTACTAATGATGTTTAATTTTTTAATTACCTAAAATGTTTATTAAATATTTTATTATCATTTTAATATTTTAATTATTTTTTAAAAATAATTAAAATAAAACTAAGCTTTTCTTAAAAACTGAATATTTGCAAAGTATTAGGAAATGAAATTGAGAAAGAAAAATTCCTTTTAGTTCTTTTTATTTTCTTTTTTTAAATGAATTTATTTGAAGTAGGTAATTACATTGATTAATTATTCTTCTTTGTAAAATTATACTTTTGAACTTCTCATTTGCAGGAAATGAGTCTGCATGTACTTCAAATATATTACTATTTAGTAAGAGCTGACAAAACATATTTTTGTAAATTATGCTTTTGTCTGAATACTTAAGGTGGGAAGCTGTTAACATATTCCACAAATTAAAACTTATCTAAAATTAAAACTTATGCATTACTTATTAATAGATTTTGTAATATGTGGCTGATGATGATATGAGAAAAAAATATTTATGATTCTTTTTATTTGCTTTTTTAAAAATGAGTTTATTTGAAATAGATAATTAGTTGCATTGATTTATATATTATAATTAAAAATGTATTATAATTTACAAGAATTTTTTTTCAAAATTTTGAATATAAATTTACATGTTGTAACTATTTGTAAAAGAAACATAAACAAGTATTGTAATCACTAGTGAGGATTCAGTATAAGAAACTCAGAATTATATATTTAATGACAATAAAGATGTGCATCCTCCTTATCTCTTTGCACTTTAAAAGTCAAGCTGTTTGACCTGAGTGATCAAAATTGACACAAATATAGTTTTAAGGTTAAAGTTTTGCATTTTATAACTTTTTGGAAATTTTAATTATCAAAAATTAAGTAAAATTTTAGAAATTTTCTACAATAATTTTAAAAAAAGACACTACATAATGCTGATTATTGTTTAGTTTTAAAATAAAAAAATGTTTTTTTTTAATTATATTAATTAAGGCTGTGTACAGTTTTCCCCCCTGAATTTTACAACTAAAAAATAATTTTTAATAATACTTTTTATTGTTGCTATGATTTTCAAGGCTTCATCAAATATTTGGACAGGTTCAAATGGTTTTCTCCCATTGTTGAGAACTAAAGAAGGAAGATTCCATTGTTCATTTCACATGTGGAAATTAAAAAGTGGGCACAATACAGTGAAAAACACTGCATAACTAAAAGATAAATTACCCAACGAGTTATGATTTTTAATAATATTTCACTTCTCTTGTAAGGTTTTTTTACAATAAACAAAATAAGCATAAAGCTATCTAAATATCACAATTTATATGTCTATTACAATTTAATGCTTAAAAATATTTGATTAAGGCAGTTACAGTCAGATTATGTATTAGAGATTTAATTGAAATTAAACTAAAAAAACACATCTAGCTTTAAGAAGTGTCCAATATTATTAGGAACAGTCTTCAAAACTGCTTGCATTCCAGTTAACATTCAAGAATATAAAATAAATTTAGTAAAAAAAAAAAAAAGAACATATTTGCTGGTGAATTAAGAAATATAAAATTTCTATTTTAGTTGCTTTTCAGATGGTAACAATTATTATATATAATGGAATCTTAAAATATTTTTCACAAATTGATTGTAAGTAGTATCTTTCAAATGCAATGGTGTAGTGAAGGTAAATGGTGCCTAGAGTATAATTTGATTTTTTCTCCCCTATCATCATTGTTGGTTTAGCAAGGTAAATAACCCCAAGGGCAGGTATTAATTTTTATGTTCCTGATCACTTTTAACTTTAAAGCTAACATAATCACTCTAATGTTTTGTCTCCATGATGTGTTCTAGAAACTTCTTATTCAGCAATTGCTATGGCACAATTCACATGAAAATAAAATTTAAATAAATTGATAGACCAGTCTGTAAATAAATTTTATAGAGTCAAGAAATGCAAATGTGTCTATAATTTCAAAAATCTACCACATCATGAAGTGAGGGTAAATTTCATTAGAATGAAAGACATCACATTAATTATATCCACTGAAATCATTTATAAAGTGTATTTAGAAAGAAAAGTGATGTATATCAAATACAGGATTTATAGAATTAATTTCAGATTATTATCAAAATTATTGTTATTCTTTAAATGGTGCTGTAGGATACAGTTAAATCATATTATTTCGTACTATAAAAATTGCTATAAGGGACAAAAAATCGCTTTAATGTGTTGGAAAAAACTGTCTGGAAATTCAACTGAAACTAATTTTCTATTAATCATTATTATGTTTATAATATTCAAACAAATAAAAAAAGTATTATTTTCCATCTGCATATTTGATAATTTTTCCTTTGATTTATTTACTTGATCATAAACATTCAATGATAATTTATATCTATATACACTTAAAGAAATGAATCAGTTATAACAAATCATGTTTTTGAAAGCAAATAATGCAAAAGAAGCATTGTAAAGTAATAAAAAGAGTGGAACTTGACTAATATGGAGTGTTGTAAAAACTCAATTAATATAAAAATTTAGATGGAGAAAACTTTTAAAAACATAAGAGAAAACAACAAATTTTAAACTAAATTCAGCAAAGGGTGATTCATTCATAATATTTAACGATTCAATAATTTTATATAATGAATAAATTAACCACATAAAATTTTAAAACAGTTCATTATTAAAAATTTTAATAATTTTATAATAATATTAAAATTTTTAAAAATTCAAAAATTTAGTTTTTTTATTGGATTAAATAGCAGTTAAGTTTGGAAGTAAAATGAAAATCCTATATATATTCTTGTTCAATGGGAAAAAAATACAGCTGTATGTAATTATTGTAAATACATCAGAAATTTTTTAAAGATTACAGGTTGTAGTTTTGACTTTAAACTAAAAAAATAAATTCATCTTACGCAGACAATATTTTAATGTTATATTAATAAGAAATTCTAGAAGCTAGAAAAAAATTCATATAGTTGACAAATTAGAATTTAAAATATTCAAATTAGCCAAATTATACAGTAATAATAAGGATTTAATGTACCTTTTTAAAGGTAAGTTTAATGTAGAAGTCTGTGTACATATATCACAGAATTCTTTTACAGCTTCAAATCACTTTCGGTATTGAAATGGAAATTTTTTCTAATCTATTGTCCTGACCTAAATAATGATTTGAAACATTTGTCTAATAAGTATTTAAAGGTTTCTGAACTGCACACCTCAGTCCATTAGGGTTTATCTACTTCAAATCCCATTTTCACAAATGTTGAAAACTTGGTTATCAAATTATAGCAGTGGCAAACTTGCTAGCTTATCGGCAACATGGGTGTCTTTACATATAAGTGTGTGTGTTTAAGAGAGACAGAAAAAAGGGATAATTGGTTTTGTGTGTGTGTAAGAGAGAAAGAGAAAAAAGATAATTGGTTTACATAGAGAATCTCTAGAACTTCCCATACTTTTTTTAAAAACAAATAAACAAAATAACTTTTATGACACAAAAACACATTATCTTCTGTGTAATGACCATACAGAATTTTTGTGGCTGCTGAGGTCCACAGCAAGACTGAAGGAAAACTTCTTCTCTTGCAGAAAGCAACAGGAACAGTATCCTTATGAGAGATGACTAAATAAAAAGATTTCTTTTCTGTGGAGTATTTTAGCATAAGAATTGTGGCTGTAAAAATAACAAAGGAAAAAAATTAGACCACATAAATATGCAAGAATTTTTAAAAACATGAAAAACTCTTATTGATGAAAGAAATTAACCATTGTATGATTTTATTTGAAATAAGTCTGTTTTTTTTTTTTTTTTTGAATGATGCCACTTACACATGGTGCCTTATTAGAAGCAATAAGTACATTAGGTTACAAGTATGCACTGCAAAAAATATTCCCTGCAAACCAGTTGATCAACAGTGGTGACTGGTTTAAAAAAGTGATAATCATAAATAAACAATAATAATTCAGAAGCTATTGCAGTTGTATTTAAAATGTAATATTTCTCCAAAATTTGTCTGCTTTTCAAATTTAACTGATGAGAAATATTTGCAAAACAATGTATTAAACTGAATGTTATTTGATGTATTTGGATTTATGTAGTTATTTGTAACTTATTTGAAAATTATTAGTCAAACTGTATTGATTTAAGCAATCTTAAAATATTTTTTTATCTATTATTTGTAGAAAATTTGTTTTTACTTTTCTTCAAACAGTTAAACCTTTTGTGACAGCTGCTTTATTGTTACATAACTATATCAATTTTTATAACAGAAAGACTATACATATTCATTCTTTCTTATAGGTCATTGAACAAACTTATTTATCCAGCAATCCTGATGTTGGTACAGTTATTAAAATTGCAAGCCCTGTAGTATTTATATTATTTTTCTTTGAAATGGTTTTGAAGTGGATGGCTTATGGGTTACAGAAATTCTTCAAAAGTCACTTGGGACGTTTTGAGTTTTTCATTTTGGTTGTAAGTTTCAATAAAAGCTTTATGTGCTTTCCTTATTTTGTGGTATATATAATGTTCATAACAGAAAAAGTAAAACCTTATTATTTTTTCATTTCTTGCAGATTTATTTAATTGATCTATTGTCAATAAAATTTTTTGATGGACAGAGAAATATATTCAAGGCACTACGAGCATTTCGGCTTCTTAGTCTAACATCTCTATTGAAATCTTATCAAGAGACTCTTGTAAGTGATTTTATGACATTATGATTTTTAATAGAAATTAAAATCTTTGTGTGAATTTGAATACTATTTATTAAATTACAGTAATATGTGATTGTTTCATTATTAACTATTTAATACTCTTATGGATTTAAAATGGCACATAGAATTGTGATATAAATTTGTCTTATTAAATTTTTTTAATAACTTCATTTATGTTTTATGAATATGTTTCTTATACGCAATTTTGTTGCATCTGAAATATCGAATAATTTGAAATGCATGGTATTTTGGTCAATAACAAAGTACCTCTTTTTACATTTTAATGAACTTTAATTTATTTAAGGAATAATTTATCGTTTAATTTTTAGCCTCTGCCAATGAAGCGAAATAGTTGTATGACTGGGAGTGATTCTGTGTCAAATGAAAGTCTTTTGCATTTAAAACAATTTGAATGCAATCGATTTCTTGGTAGACACTGTAGATACCGTCCTACTGGTTCTGGAGGTAAATTACTTAATATAGATATGTTTTAATTCATTTATTAGTAATTATCAATGTTTTATTATATTGTGTCTTATTTCTTATATCAGAAATTTTTCAAATGGACTGGAATACACATGAAATACAATCATCTGATCTCAATGGCAGTAGAATGAGAAGGATAGAGCTTGGATGCACTGCTGATTATCGTGACAGAAATCCAACAATAGAAGCCCAGGACTGTCTCCCAATATTTTGTCATAACATGTGTCCTGCTTGCAAGCAAGATTGCAGTTTTTTCAGAATGTGTTCTGTTATCAGAACTAAAAGTATGATACTGTTGAAAAGCAGATATTTCTTCAGCTTTATTGTGTTTATGATTCTGCTCAGCAATTGTCAATTGGTAAGTGCTTTTTAGAAAATTGACAAAATTGCTTTTCTCTGGCTCTTGAATGGATTTGCATTAAACTTTAGTGATCAGATATTTTTAACTATAAAACTGAAATCAAATTGAAACGGAAGGATCTGTTTCTATATTTTATCATGTTATGAGGAAGTTTATCTATATATCTAATTAGCCGATTTTCTGAATTTTATTATTTTTCAAATATTAATTACCAATTTTTTTTAAATACCAAAATTACCAATCTTTAAGAAAACCTTAAAATTTCGCTTTTAAGTTCGTCAAAGAACTTATTTTAAAAGAAATTGTATGATAAATATTTGGTGTATTTAAAAAAATAGATATGTTATATTATGCTTATATATTATATATGCTTATTGTGAATCTTTTTTCTTATGAGAAAGCCTTATAATTTCATCTGAAAGTACTATTAAATTCCATTGTTGTTTATTTTGGTCAAAATGTTCCCTTTTATAATAACAAACAAAATAAGCTGTTTTTTTAAATTATTAATTCAATAGAACTTCTGTAAATGTCAAATGTGACTACTACTTATGTCACTACTTATTATGAAATATAAAGCATCATGAAATTGTATGTTTTTTTCTTCCCATGTTTGATTCATTATAAACTTGATCAATTCTCATTAATTATTTGCAGGCAGTGGAATTGAACTTTTCTGAAAGGAAGTTGCTGATTATAGAAGTAATTGCTGCATATTTGGATAAAGTATTTGCAGGCTTTTTTGTGATGGAAATGCTCCTAAAGATGTTTGGTTATGGTTTGAAAAGTTATTGCAGCAACTTTTGGTGTATTTTGGAGTTCTTGACTACTGTTGTGAGTATGAAAATGTTTGCCTAAAATCTGCTTAGTATAAGAACAATTATTATTTTAAGTAATTGATCTGATGTGGTTATGATGCCAGTGTATTTTTCAATGATTTGCCATGTTATTTAAGATAAGTACATTTTTTTGTTATCTTCTTGACCGTTCTCCTTATGGTTTGTATTAATGTTATGTTAACAAAATTTTGCTTTTTTTACTGCATATACATGCACACAGTAGTAAGGTGTGTATTTGTGTTTAATA
The DNA here is from genome assembly GCA_026543865.1 of Argiope aurantia. Taxonomy (NCBI): domain Eukaryota; kingdom Metazoa; phylum Arthropoda; class Arachnida; order Araneae; family Araneidae; genus Argiope; species Argiope aurantia. Next base: position 1,020,781 of record JAPMOR010060062.1, read on the forward strand.
ATATCTTTTAATCTAATTTAAATCCTAATTATTTTCCTGTTATTTTAAAATTTTGAATTAGCCCATATTACTTTATAATTAAATTTTATTTCTTGATCCAAATCCCCTTTTTTTATTAATTATTTCTTTATGCACACTAAAAATTGCTGTGTCTGTAATTCTCATGCTACGAGTGAAGGGATAAAAATCCCTTACACAAATGGCATAATTTTCAAGGATACCTAAGATTCCCTTTCCTGAGTCCAACATGTGTCAAAGAATTCCCTAAAAGAATATTATTATTGGTTCTTCCCATATATAAACCATGCTTTCCCATGGAAAAATAAATTGAAAACTGAAGTTAATTAGTTTTCTTTTTGGCGACACATCTCTAAAAGTATGCTATATATATATATAGTTTAAAACATGATGCTTTTGCTTTCTAACGGGCCAATCATAAAAGTTTATGTGCTATTCTTCCTTGTCTTGGTGGCATTTATTTTTTAAGAATGATTATATTATATGTTACAAATAAATATTATATTTTTAGTGAAATTAAATTACCCAGTAATTTAAAAACACTTTTAATTATTTTCTATATTTAAAAAAACCCAGAACCAAAGCCAAACTGAATTTTAAAAAAATGTATTGACATATCTATAAGACTTTGTTATAAATTTTGCTAATTTTCTGAAAAGTGTTTTATATAATAATAAATCATGAAGTTATTAATTATTATCACTTCTTATTTGTTTGTTTTTATATTTAATATGAAGTGTATTGAGTTGTTTTATTTTAGTATTTTGACAACATAGAATGATCAGCAATACATTTGTCATTCTAATTTGTATTTCAATCAATATATAGTTATTTCATAATTTTTAATTTTGAAATGGTTAATATTAATATTCAATAAGAGGGTTATTTTCTTTTTCCATCTTGAAATTTGTTCCTGTGGGGTTGCTTTTTTAATTCTTAATCCTTATCTTTGTATGAATGATAAATGTTTGTCTTAAACAAACATCTTAAAAAGTTTTATTTTTGTCACATTTTTCTTTTGCAGTTTCTTTTTGTTTGCATGAAGTTTTATGGCTATAAAGTTCATTAATTTTTCTCTGCATGATGCTTATGATTTTCTTCTAAAAGGTAATTTAATTTAGTAGAACTTTCAATCATTTATTTTATTTTGATTCATTTTTAATTGATTCTGTGTAATATATTAACCTATCTAAAGTAATAAAAAGTTTGAAAACGAAACGAAAACAAAACAGTTTCGGAAATCGTTTTGGTAAAAACTTCATAGTATTTAGAGAGCGCAAATGCAGCTACTTCTAAAATACAGATGAAATGATACAAAAGTATAAAAATCAAGTTAATAGGAAAAAACAAATAAACCAAATAAAAAAATATGAAATAAAAGAATCCGGCCTGAAGACTTTTTCAAGGGTCACCCTAAGGCAGGGATTCAAAAAAAGGGATTTTTTCTGTTAAGGAAAATCAGACAATTAAGTCTAATAATGATTCCTTCGTGATCCGAAAATCCCCTGAAATTAGGCCCAAGAGATATACCATTTTAACAGAAAGGAAAACACAAAACGACAAATTAGAAGAAAAACCACTAATAAATAAAAATACAATAACAATAAAAAGCAAAATACCATAAAATAACACTAAAGAAAAAACAAAAAGGCAAGAACATACCATCAACAGACAAGGAAAATTTTAAGCTATCGATTGTGATTCCCGCTTTTTAAAAACACAAAGCTAACGGTAATTTAGGTAAAAATTGTAAGCTCCCAGCGCCACCTATTGAGTGATATAATATGCAAGGAAAGTTCTATTTTTTATTTAAGCCAAAGGATTAATCCCAAACTATACCTTGTTTAATTAAAAAATTGACATTACAGTAATTTTTAGGAAATTCATTTTTAATTAAATTATTAATGAGGTTGTTTGATGCTTCAATATAGGAATTTTTATTATTGCAAACCCTTTTTATCCTGTTAACTTGTGAGAAAATAAGATTTTTGAAAATTTTAGAGTTTAGATTGGAATGGTAGTTGCATAGTTTTGTTATTTTGAAGTTGAATTCATCCTTTTTATCGTATATACCAACTATTGTTTTATCATTATCAATTTCGATTTTTAAATCCAGAAAGGTAGCCTCAAGTTGATTTTTATTCGTTTCTGTTAGAATTAAATCTTTTGGATAGCAATTAGTTACAATATTAGTATTGTTGAAGTTAATCAAAAGTAGGTCATCAATATATCTCCACCCGTCTATTAAATTATATTTAATTACTTTTTTCTCATAGTAATGTAGAAAAATATTAGCCAAAGCACTTGAGAAAGCTGTTCCCATTGGAATGCCCTTAACTTGTTTATAAAAATTAATACCATTAAAAACGTAATTGTCAGTAATATTAAAATTACATAACTCAAGCCAGTTATTTTTAGGAATGATATTTTCATTTAAATATTCGTCATAGATAAAAGTGCAGACTTTTATTAATTTTTCATGAGGTAGATTAGTGTATAAATTTTCGAAATCAAAAGTATTAAGTTTATTAATGTTGTTACCTTTAAGAAAATCCAGAATTTCTTTGTTACTAGAAATAATAAAGTGGTCTTCATCTTTTATTTTGTCCAGGATAATTTTTAAATATTTAAAGAAATGTTTATCCGTAAAGTAACTATAACTGCCAGTGTTACAGGTCACGAATCTGAATTTTAATGGAATTTTATGAAATTTAACTGTTGGGAATAAATAAGGATAGTTAAGAGAGCAAGTCTTAGTTTTGGTTTTTTTTTTTTTGCAAAAGCTAGCATTCTTTTATCTAATTCCTTTTTCCCAGTGTTCTTTAACATATAAGTTGCGTTAGAGTTATATTCATTAATTAAAAGTTCTTTATAATAATATTTACAAATTAAACAGAAATTATTTGCTGATTTATCTATTACTGTAATAACAAATTTTTCTTTTAAATTTTTTATTTCGTTTTTCAATGTTTTACTAAAATAAATCCCACGTTCTTTAGATCTGTCAAAATCAATATTCATTTTTATTTTTATTTCCTTTAAAATATTCACTTTCCATTCTCTGAAACCTTCCACAGGCCAGTGGAATATTCTAGATAATTTGGCAATAAAAACATCCAAATCATTACCAATAGAAATCAAGATTTTTTCATGGTTTATTTTTCTCTTAATCTAAATTTTGTTCCTCTTCCCATTAAATCTCTTAAAGAGTTGGATTCAATAATTCTTAAATTACCTGTAATAATATGACCTTTTTCAGCATCTATAAAATCTTTATAGTTTTTTTTGTTAGTAACAATCTGTAATATTTATTTTATCTAAATTTTTGCCATAGTAATTATAGTTACAAATTTTTTTCTTTAAAGTTGAAGTGTAACTAAATGCTATTGAAACAGTTGTTTTATCTGATAGAGGAAAAAATATATTATTATTATGTAAAATTTTGGGCAATTTTAGATATTCGAAGTAAATATCAAGAATTTAATCACACAGAATTCTTTGTAAACATTATTTTTATTTTTAAAAAGTAAATCGTTTTTTCCAATGTTAAGCTTACATTTAATTAGATCTAGAACAATACATTTTGTGTACGAATTTTTAAACTCTAATTCCCCGAATTTATTATTTAATAACCATTTAATTTTATTATTTCTAAGACCAAAAATGTATTTCCTAATTTTGTGAATGTTTTCACTATTGTGTTCCAGAAAACAGTAATTTTGAAATTCCTCAAATATAATTTGAAAATTGCCCCCTTTTCCTTTACCTCTTTTAAATCTTTCAGAATAGTTATCTTTATTTAGAAAATTTTTAAATATGTTAAATTTGTTATAGATGCAATTATTGTTTAAATCTGCATAGCCTTCCCCATTTAATTTACTATTGAGACCATAGGGAAATAAAGTTTTCAGGTTGCAAATATAAATGTTTTCCAGGTCCAATCTTTTGCTTAATTCGTTAACATTGTCTTCTAGAATGTAGATATTAATATTGTTAAAGTTATGGTTTTGAAAATGCTCCAGTTCGAAATCCGTAGTCTTATTTTTTATGAAGTTTTTAATATCGTTTTATATATATATATATATATATATATATATATATATATATATATATATATGCATTATTTATATTTTAGCCCATTTTATCATTTTTATTAAATTTTATTGGGAATCTCTTGTATTTATTTTGATCTGCATTTCTAAATTTTCATTTATCATCATTCATACTGAAAATACAACTGCAATTGAATCCTCAACTAAATTGATAAGCTTGATGATAACTGACTTTGATTCTGGTCATACTTTTTATTAATTTAGGCTCATATTGCTTGATGTCATTATAATAGAAATTATTATATTTTCATTGAAAAAATTTTTTCCTTTGAATGTGAAAAATGCTTTTAGTGCAAATGTCATTTCATGAAATGTTTTTAATGAAAATGTCATTGCTTTTAATGTAAAAGTATAAATAGTAAAAAATAGGATTTCACTTTATATTTAATTGGAAGAAGTGAAATAAATATGCCAAGATTCTGTCATATCCATCACCTTCACTGCATTTTCCCACTCAACTAGTAAATGCAGCTTTAATTAGTTGTAAAGAACTAGATAGTGATTTCTGTTATTATTATCTCTTCCCCTCATGACTAATGATCATACATTTATAGCTGTGTTTTCTTCCTTTAATCCCTTTAATTTAGAAAAGTTTTTACTGTTTAATAAAATTTTTACTAAATAAAATACTAGTTGTAAAAGGATAACCTGCACATATTTTTAGCCATTAGTCACTCAGCAGTCCATCAGAGCATTTCCATAGAATATCAAGCACTGAATATTAATACATCATAACTGTCTAATTTACCAAGTATAAAAAAATGAATATATATGTAGCGTAAGATAAATAAAATTTATCATCAAGATCTTAGCAGAAAAGATTTAAGTGATTCAAAACAATACAACTTCAGCAATAGCTTCTTAAGCAACACACTTTTTATTTCTTATAATTTTATTTCAACTTGGGTATTGAAGTTCATATTTTCTAATAACATAATACAATAGGAATTACTAATTTTTAACTGCAACTTTATAAGTACCATGAATTTTTTCTACTTTTGTATTATTTTAATAAACTCTTCATTAGAAAATATATTCAAATATTACATGTACTACTACTCTAATATACTTTTGAAAATCTAGTGTAATATACTTTTGAATTCTTGAAACCATAAGTTTTTAATGATCGTAATATTTTTGCAGTGTTTTCTTTAATGCTCCCGTCTATTTGAATATTATTATTTGTTCTTCCATTCTCGTCAAATTTTGGTTTTTACTAAGGAAAATCTAAAACTGGTGCTTAAAAGATCTTGACTTATTAAATCTGGTGTTTAAATTTTTCAAAGAAATGAAAAAAAAATTCTTCAAAACTTTTATTCTACAGGCTTCAGGTTCTATTAAATTCTACAAATATTTTTGCTTTTTTTCCCAAATAAATTTTTTTTTCCAAATAAAATTGCTCTTTATGTATAACGATTTGTCCTGATTGACAAAGCAATGTGTGACATAAGTCTTTCAAATTAGGAGCATGAAATTTCAGAAGCTACTTCTTGGGTGTTAGAGGTCTGCTAAGAATTAAAAAAAGATAATTAGAAGCTTAATTAAAAAATAAAAAATAATTTCTGCCTTTTCAAGACAATATCGAAGTATATTAGTGCATAAAAATTGTTTTTATACTGTCTTAATGTTGAAAAAAATAGTTTTTAGTAATATCAAATTTGTTTAAATCTATGCATTTTTTTCTTTAACTTTAGTAATTTTTGAAAATTGGTTTTAGGCACAATTTGTAACAATTATTTTTATTATAATGAAATTCAAATAAAATTTACAGTGATTTTTTGAATCA
>JAPMOR010060062.1:1027096-1047560 GCA_026543865.1 Argiope aurantia
CTCGATATTGTAACAGCACATTCAGAATATTGGACAACATTATGAATATGTCTTCTGAATCTTTTTCTAAAAGGGTATACATTTTAAACCTTTCCTTAAATATGGTGTGCTTCTTTATTGGTAGATTATTTTACTAGTGCTTAATTATTCAGATTTTCCTACTCTCACATTGGCAATTTAAATCCTTAATCATATTGTAAAAAGTGTTATTTCTTTGATCTATCATACTGCAAAATGTATAATAAACTGATAGTGAGAGAAAATTTGACTAGGTAATACTACAATTATCTGGAAAAACCTATATATTATCATCTTTCATTTAGAAAAGTGGTGAAATATTTGTTCCTTCACTAATATTTCCATCTTAGAGAACAATATTTACCTATAGTATAAAATTTAAATACATTATAATGTATTAAAATTTAAAGGCATTAAATGTTATATTTTTAATAATATTTAATATTTTTTACAATATTTTGAAATTTGATAGAATTACTATTATTATACTAAATAATATAGAATTACTATTTTAATACTATTTTGTATAAAAAAAATTTTAAGCTATTGTGGTCACATCACTTACAAAAAATTAATAGCTTTTGTTAATGTCATTATAAATTACTGATATTATTCATATTTTTTTCAGGCTATTCTAATATCATTAAAATGTGCATTACCTTCTCATCTCTTGGTCTTCTTATTTGTATTTTACTTATGGCTAATCTTCGCTGTAATTGGTACTGCAATGTTCAGTGGAATGCTGTATCGATGTGTGGATGCAAACAATAATGTTCTTTCACTTTCGGTGGATGCATGCATTCAGAATAATGGAACCTATAAAAATTCCCCTGTCAACTTTGATTATGTATCACATGCATTCATTGGTCTGCTACAAGTGGTTTGTATATATATATATATATATATAATATTATTTCAAGCTTAATTTTTATTATTTAATTTGCCTGTAAATTTTTATCACAGTCTGTGTGTATTATTTTTTCTTATTAATTATATTATTGTTCTTTTTTATTAAATCTTTTTTTATATGGTATGAAATATTTTTTTTCTTTTTAGGCAACTCTGCAGAATTGGATAAGTTTTGTTACAGATATTATGGATAATTCAAATGCTGTGAGTGTCATTAATCAATGTTTCATTTTATTTTCTCAAAAATATTGTTTTATGATTTTTATAATTTTGATTTCCTTTCAGTCAAATAAAATGAAGAATGAACTCTATACTGCAACATTTTTTCCTCTGTTTATAATGTTCAGCACTTTTCTGACATTAAATCTTTTTGCCGGAGTAACTTGTTGGTATTTCAACGATCAAAAAAGAGGTACTGAACTTTATTCATATAATACTGCAACTATGTAAAAGTAGTATGTAGCTTATTGTGATTTTAATAGATCATTGCTTATTAAATAGAAACTCAAATTTTAGTCCAAATGTTTTTTTTTAAATTATATTTTTAATATCTACTATTCATTTATCTTCAGTAGCAAAATTTTAAAGAGAGTAATTATTTTCTGAAATTTACAAAATAACTAATAATATTTTTTTTTGTAAGTTTGATAAATTTCCTACATTTTTCAATAAGAAATTTCTTCTTTTCCTGATACTTTCCACTCACTATTGTAGAAGAATCCTATTGCATATTATGTAATATTCCTTTTACTATCAATAGATTTGAAATGGTGGTTCTTTTTTTCAGAATCTGAAAATGGCCTAAGCTCAAGAACAAATCAGTTATATAAAGCAGCTGTCAAAAAAATGGAAAGTGTCAAGCTGGAAAAATCTATCCCTCCTCCTAAGGTAAATTATTCTTTACACTGATAAGTAGATGTTTTTTATTATATCTTTTTAAAAAATTGTAAATTTTTTATATATATATCTCTCTCTCTCTATATTTTTTGCAGTTGCATTTTCAAGCTTTTGTTTACCGAATGGTGAACAGTGACAATTTTGAAATAGCCCTTTTTGTCTTCATTGGACTTCACATGCTTCTCATAGCTTTAGATATGTATGACCCTGATCCATCAGAAATGTTTGCTTTAGCTATGTTTGAGCTCAATATATTTTTCATTGTAATTTTTTCGTTGGAATGCATTTTAAAACTAATTGCATATCGACACTACTACTTCTTATCATTTTGGAACCACTTTGATGTGGCTGTTTCAGTACTTTGCATTTGTGGTAAGTAATAATTTTTTTTTTCATTTTAAAACATATTATAGTTATTTTATTTTATTATAATTTTCTTATTTATTTTAGATTTCTAAGTTTTTAATATTAATTCCTGTTAAATGAATCTCAAATTTTAAATTATATTAAACCAAAAAAACTTCTAAGAAATTGATAATTAAAATAAGAATTTTAAGAAATCGTATGGATTGTTGAAACAAGAGACTTTTTCCAATTCAATTGAAAATTTGAGCATAATGAAAGCAATTATAATTCATTTATTATATATTTATTTCAGTATGATGTCATTGAAGTCTGAAGTTGTGTTAGCAAATAAACCTGTTGTAATTTTTTTAACATACAAATTTTTTTTAGAGGATCATATAAGTGATTTCATTTAAAAGAAATAATCATATGAGTCAGATTTTACAGCCAAATAAGCATGATTAGTTGAAATGTTTGACTGCCTTTGGAAATATTTTATGCTTATATATTTTTAAAAATTCAAATAACTACTTTACCTAAATAAATATTGATATGTGAAACTCTATTATTTATCCCTGTTATGTTCTTAAGTTCATTTTTATGTTCTTTTATTCCATGTGATATGTGAAACTCTATCATTTTTAATATTTTGCCAGGTTTTTCAACACTTTAATGTTTTTCTATAAAAGAATTATACCAGCTTGAAAACACCGTATATAATAAATATACTTCAGTTTATGCAAGTGGGCGTAATGTAATATAGGATTTTTATAATCATTGTAAATAACCAATACTATATTGTCATATACATTTTTAACATGATAAAGATAAATACTATTAATTATTTATTTTCAGGAACTTTGTTTGAAAATCTTTTCTCATCCCCTATGCTCCCAGCTATGTTGCGATTAATACGCTTTATAAAATGCCGTCGATACTTGAGGCGATACGTAAGGGGAATGTTACCATTACTGTATACCTTGTACTCATCGATCCCAGCATTTATCACCATTGTAATTCTTCAGTTCATTGTTATGTTCATTTATGCCATATTTGGGGTCTACCTATTCCATAGCATCAAGCAGTCGTGGGATATAAGTGGAGAACTTAGCTTTGAAACATTCCCCAAAGCCATGCTACTCCTCTTCCAACTTTCTACCCTAGCTGGTTGGATAGATGTTCTTCATTGTTTATCAGCATCAGGAGAAAACTTGACATCTGCAACCTTTTTTGTCGTGTCATACATTATAATCGTGTACTATATTATCATTAAAACACATTTGGTTATAGTCTTAGATAGTTATGAAACTGCTATGTGTGAATATGAGAATATTTTGTTGAAGGAGGATTACGAGATGTTTGCTGAAGTATGGCAGAAGTTTGACAGCAATGCCCGAGGCATCATCAAGTTCAGCAATCTGCCGGACCTGTTGGATGTTTTGGAAGAACCTTTTCACTTTGGCAAACCAAATCGATATCTCATTGCAACACTTAATATTCCTATTTATGAAGGAGACCTTGTATTTTATGCTGATGTAATGGATGCCCTTACTCGGGATTTTATGAGTCATAGGGCACACCTTGTGGAAATACCAGACAGCATACCTGGTCTTCTCGACAATAAAGGTAAAACTTTGAAAAAAATTGGAAGTACACTGTGGAGGCAACGGCAAAACCACTGTGCTTACATAATTCAGCGGGCTTGGAGGCGCTATACAGGGAGGCTAGTGAGGTCCCCAGTCTTTTACAGTGAAGTAAGATTGGCTGATCAAGGTGACAAAGTTGACACTTATTTATCTGCAGAAGTTCGGTCTGGTAGTCATGCTTCAGTGTGAAAGTTAAAAAAAATAAATCAATCATAAAATATGATTGAAGGATTTAAATATCTATGCATGTTTAAAGTAATTACATTTGTTGAAGCTCAGATTAAAAGTGCTTCCAAATAGTGACTTTTGTATACTGTGTAACTAATGTATACTATTCAAAAGACTGATTCAGAGTAGTGGAGATTCTTAGCTTAAGTGTGTTACCGTATTACCATCTTCAGTGTTATAAAATGGAAATTTTCTGATGGGTATAATCATGTGATATAACATACACACACAAAAATAGATGAAAGGTTATTGGGTGCTGTTTTATCTTACCATGCCACACTTAATAATGGTAACGAGGGGAATACCGTTAGCACAATGTAAGGAACAAAATTATTAATAAACTTTACAGATTTGTTTTTCCAAATAAGGTAGGGATATAAGTTTAATACTGAATTTTGTTATCAAAAATAGTAAATTCAAATAATACTTTTTAATTCCTTATTGATTATATATGATTTAATTCCCACTCTATTATGTAATTGTTCTTAATAATAAAGCTGGATTTTGTTTGTTTTGTTATGATAGTATAAAAATTTCGGATTGTATTAAATAGTTCATTTGATAAATAGAGCACATTGAAGTCATTTAAATTGATAAAGGAACTCACCGTCTTATATTATGGATGCTAAATTTTGAGATTCCTCTGCTTTATTATTCCTTATGTAACATATTTATCAAAGATCCCTAAAAGATGTTTGCTAGTTTCTTGGTTTACTAAGTAACAAGCAGATATCTAAAATATTTTGATTACAAATTTTTATGACTAAGTTTTGAGAATTAAAATTGAGAGTAAATATCAGTATAATTTCGGAAATTTCTATTTTAAAATACATTCTTTGTGGAGGGGAAGAATAATTTTTAAAAAAAGTTTTTTCAGTTTTAAAATTATATATTTCGGTTAACATTTTTATCAAATTGTTAAATTCTATGTTAGATACCATAAATATTATTGTATCTTTAGAAAAGAATTAACTTTTCTAAAAGAATGAATTTATCACACGATACCATATAAAAATATTATTCAAATAGAAAAAAAAAAGTTTAACTTTCTGGAACAAAACTTCATCTGTTTAGTATTATTTACATGAACAAAGTCTGTGATTTAACAGAATTTAAATTCCTTGTAACTTCAAACTTTGTTAACTCTACGATTCAGTAATATTTATACTGATGATCTGACATTCCATTTAAAACTTTAAAAATATGAGTAGAAGAAATAAAAACTAATTAAAGTTGGATTAATATAGAATTATATGGAGATTATATGCAAATAAATTTAAAAATTATTTTATGAAGGTAAAGATTACATTTTACTGATTATTATTGGTATTTTGGTTATTTTTTGGGACTTGGAATTACAGTTAATCTAGATTTACTAACCTAACAATTTTGTGTAAGATTCTATCTTTTTTAACTCATAAGGAAATGTAAATTGTGAAAATGATAACAAATATATGGGTAAAATAATATTGTAAAAGAGTGACAGGCTGTTGCATGCTTACACACTTCTCTCTATGAAATTTATCATAATATTTGTGTTTAAGATTTTGTTTTTAATATTATTTGCGTTATAATTAATGAAATTGTCTGATTGGCTTAATAAACAGGATAACACAAGGTAATATGGTAATACATAAGCTGTTAATTTTCGAGGACATTAAAATCAAAGGAAAACACAATATTTAATTAAATAACACTGCTTAAGGCACAATAGACTTAGTTAAAAATCGAGTTAAAGGGAAAGCGAAGTTTAGGATGCATTTGATTAGTGGAATATTTAAAATGTTCTCAAATGTTTCTCTATTTAATTGTGTGTTATCCTAGAATAGTGTTTGGAATTGTTGACTTGATTCTGTCCACCTTTGTTCCATTGGTGCTCATGTGAAAAAAAGCATGTAAAAAAAATGTAGAAATTGTTGAAAGTATTTGCAATTGTTAACTTTGTGTATGTATATTATGCATGCCATTATTAAACTGTTGCATGGTTAATGTTACACAATTTAAAAAAAGAGTTTATAAATCCCTTTTAATTCCAGTATATTAGAGAAATCTGAACTTAAAAACTTATCAGTTTAGATTATACATGATGCAATGAGTTAGAAAAATTAATAAATTCAGCAAGGCGAACACAATCTCAATTTTGAGTATATCTTATGAATAATATTTGCATGCAACTTATAGATGATAAAAATTTGCTGAGTTATTTGTAAATTCTTAAAATAGCATTGTACATTTCATTATTTAAAAATCACACTGTAATATTTATTAGAATTGTATGAAGCCTAAGTCTTATTTCATACTGTGATTTGCAACAAATTTTCATACATTAAGGAAAATGATATGTCATTAGTCATATTGATGACCAATATAAAATCTATATATCCAGACTTAGTAATTCTCTTTGTAAGAATAGAGATGCTTTAAAGCAAAATTAATGAATTATTTATATTCATAGAATAATTGCTTTATTCATGATTTTTTTATTGATAAATAGCTCAAAAATATCTTTGTTTAAACATAGCAATGATTGAAATCATAGTGAATGTAACATTCCAAAGATAAAATTCTTATATCTGTTGAAATTTTTAGTAATCTATAGTATCCAAATATGTATGAAATAGTTATAGAGCAGAGATAATAAATTATTGTCTTAGATTTCCTACTATATCTAAAGCCAATATTAACTTTATCTTAGAATACTTCAAAATTTGTTTCATTTTAAGCTATTGGTTGGGTAGCTTATATATTACTGGATATTAAGCAGGCTGGACAGTATTTTAGACATATATGCAAATACTAAATTCATGTATTGAATCTTATTAGATGATTTTTCTCTTATATTATAAAAATAAGTGTTTGTACAGAATCAAATTAATATATGCTATTTGCATATGTAACAAATATAAACAGTGTTAATTCAGTAACTAGCCTGCATTCAGTGACTGCTGAGCTACCCTGTTTTTCCCACCTCATCTAAAACAATCAAAAAGTCTATTGAAATCTGACTTAAAATTTTTATTTTTAATACATGCATAAGTTATTTCATATTGAGTTCAGAATAATAGTATGAAAATTTTAATTCTGCCAAAACTAAAAACCTAAGTTGAATATTTTAATAAAATCTATATTTTTATAAATAAGTATTAATTATACTGAAGCAGATTATGTTGAATAGTCATACACAAAGTGTGTTTTTTATATATATTTCAAATTAAATTTTGATGAAAGCATAAAATGTCGAAAATGTTTTATCTTCACAGAACCTGAGAACAAATTAATGCATTTAGATTAAAAATATACAATATTATTTTGTTGAGACTGTATTGATTTTAAAAATACACAGGTATTTTGAAATATAGGGATGAAGATACATTTAATCATTATAGCTGAAAACTATTCACACATTAAGCAACTAAAAATATTCTTTTTTTCTAATAATCTTATTTAATAAAACAATTGTTATATCTTCATTAAGAGAACAGTAGCATCAATTGCAATAATTTATCTGTAGTTTGTTTATTAATACATTGAAGTAACCTTATGTTTTTAATATATTTTATTGTATATAATATTCCTTTTAATATTGATAAAATAGTAAATTTTTATTAAGTTTCTAAGTTAAAAAAAAAGGTTAAATTTGAAAATCTTTTTTATTTATAATATATTTGAAATATTTTTTTTAAAAAAAATCTGAAGCAAGCAAACTATTAGGTCAGTCATATGAATCAGAAGATACAAAATATGCATATATTTTAAAAAATTCATTTATTAATAAATTTCTGCAATTTTACATAATCAAGATTATTAATATTTTGCTCCTTATGTATTGTTGATAAATGGAAAAATCTTTATGGCTGTCAGTTCCCTTTACCTGGCATATTAAAGCTCAGCCTGTTGCAAAAGAACAGCATTTTATGTATAAAATTAGATTTTTCAATTTACTTGATATATACGCTAAAATGCCAAAAACTTGGGGACACCTGCATTAATTATTATCTCATGAATTTTACTTTGCTATATCATGACTCCAATATGGTTTTAAGAGAAGTATTTTATAAATGCACATTATATTAAAACTTTGTAGAATATTGACAATTCTGTGAAATCATAGTATAATATTTTTACTAAGAAATAGTATTTTAACAACAATTATGTTGATAAATTTTTGTTTTCAATTTATAATAATACACTTTGCGACATAGAAATGACATTTAACAAACATTCGGTTAATTAAGACTTAATTTAATTTTGTGGCTATGCAATTTTTCTGTAATGTTGGTTTGATTCTGTTTATTGAACAGTCTTATTTGATTATATTGTCACATTTATGAGAAAATTATATTCGAACTTAGTCAGATATCTTTGAACTGACAGTCCACATATGTAGAGTTGAAGGATAATATAAATTAATGTTTACTAATCATTAAAATTTTAATAATTAGTTAAATTAAATGAGAATTTTTAATTTTCTGCTTATGTTTTCATAACATTGTAACAAGTAATGCATATAGTAACACTAGATCAACATTGATTTTATCAATATGGCTGTTGCATTAAGGACTTCCTTACGAGAATGTTTTATATGTTTATAATCTTTTTAGCGGTCATCTTTACTTGTTATGAACAAATGCTATTGTAGCATAGATAAGGAGGTTTTTAATTTGTGTCAAAATTTTCTTTGAGTCAAGGGTTATTATTTTTTTTTACTAAGTAATTGTAACATAATTACCCACAGAATAAGTATTCAGCATCTTTTTTTAGATATATTATTAAAAATATTTTGCTATTTGTATTAACAATTTTTTGAAATATAAAGTAAAAAAACTTTTAGCAATTTCTTATGGTACATAAATTTTCCTTGAAAACTCTAAATTATTTAACTTTTGTCAAAAAATTTGTTTTAGATGCTTGCTTCATAGCAATTAGAAAGTCCTTGTTTTAAATTAAAAATTCATTAATTTTCCTATATATGCTAGAATGCAGTTAAATCATGCATATATGATTATTTGCTGTTTATTTATTCAAAAATATATAATTTTATTAAGGACATTTTTTTTTCTTCAACAAAACTAGATTCTTTATAAAAAACTAATATGACTTCAATATATAATACTTCTCTTACAACACTAAATATGAGCAATGTGTTATCATCAAGCATACTTCTTTATGAGTGCATTCTTATATAAATAAGATTAAAATAATTTGTATTAGTGTTCCTAATATTTGCTATTTCAGTGTTAATTTTTTTGGACAGAAAAGTAATTACATGATATATGTAACAAACTTAGGTTATCTTTTTAATGAAAGTAGACTGATTCAAGATAATGCAAATAAATAAACTCTAAAATAGTTAAACTTAACCAATTTTTTAATATTTATTACATATTTAGATGATATGCTATTATAATAATTTAAAACACCATCTTTTCATTTTACAGTATTATAAAATCTTCAGTATACCATTTCTTTTTTGTTTAGAATTTTGTTTTATTACTTCATTTTTTTTAAACATAGAATAAATCAATTTCATATGAGAAATTTGTGTAAACAAATGACTGTTCCCAATATTTTTTCTGCCAACTGAAACTCAATGGAAATTGATTCTTAATTTCTCCAATCTTATTAATCACTGTTTTTGGAGAATTTAATATCAAGAGCCTATCTTTGTCTAACATTCTGCTTTTATAATGCAATATAATTAAATGAATCCTTGTGTTATAAAATCATTAGAAATACCTGACCAAATATATTACAATCAAGTTTTATCATTCCAAACATATATGCTTATAGAATACTTATTTTTGTATATTTTTAGCTGCTGTTGCATTGATTTTACTATGTACAGTTTATAACTAAAAGATGTATATGTATTGCATGTTACACTGTGTTATTTAGATAACATTCTACTATTTATGTTGTCTTATTGCTTAAGTGCAAATACTGCTTTGAAAAAAGTTTTTAAATCTTGTCTTGTCAGTTCTATCTTTTTTTCTACTATCCAACAATCATTTACTACCATGCCAATATTAACTGTAATATATGTAAAAATAAAAACTATTACTAACAACAATATTTCAATATTTCTCTTCATTAACATATCCATTGTACATATTAAAAATATTCATTTTTGGTTTTACTATAAAATTTTATTAAAATATTACACACTTGAAAACTAAATAACAAAAAGACAACTAATAACTTTATTATACTTAATCACTCTCTTCACTATCAACTATATCTTGCAACCTTGAGAATTTTTTTATTGATGTAGAATTTTCCTCTTTTGGTTTACAGTTTGTAGTATCTGAGCATACAGACCTCTTGGGACGACCACCTTAGAATATAAAAGATAGTTATTTATTTTCATTAGATTTACCATTATACATAAACATAAAAAAAAAAAGGTTACAATGACAATACAGATTATAAAGTAACAACTGGCATACAATTTTAGTTAAATACCAGCATACAACTTTTCAACATAATTAACAAATCGATTAAGGTATTTAGATATATTAAGACTGCAATTTCAACTTTTTCACCCTGGTTTTGTCAAAATCATATTCCTTTAGGAGTTGTTTTGATTTCTATTAAAGACAGAACCTTGATCCTGATAAACATTTATTTATGAGAAATGGAAGTATTCACTACTAGTCAAATCAGGATTTAGAGAATGACACCCTATACCCCATTAGAAGCTCTGCAAGTTTTCCTCAAAAGATTTCATATGATATTATTAAAATAGCAAATCATTTGAGAATGGCATTCACATTCTGACCTTATAAGAAACATACTTCACAGTTCAACTGATAATCTATTTCTAATAAATCTTGACATATCAGATACTCTAACTTTTTTTAAAATTCAATTAACAGTGTTGACAATTACATTGGAAAGGTTAATCCTTCTTTAACCTGATTAATTTTGGAATAATGTTTCTTGCAAACTTTCTTTTTAATTAACCTAAACATAATTTGTAAAGGAGAAAGATTGTATTTTTATAGCAGCACAATTAACTAAATAACTTCTCTTTTTATGTATCTGCAAAATTTAGGTATAAATGAAAAAGATGTAAAAAAAATATTTTAGCATTACCTTTATTTTTTAATTTTAAAATTCAATATTATATTAAAGTTTGATGAATTCTGAGAATGACAAAAATCATATAGATATAGGATTTAATACTATGATAAGCACAATATATTTTATGAAGGGAAAAACTATTTAAAAATATTATTATTTCAAATTTAAGTATTACCTTCCATTTTTAGTATGTTAGACATATCCAGTTCAGCAATTTCTCTCTTTGTTTCAATTTTCTTCCTCAACTTCTTGCATTTTTCTAAAGTAGGTCGCCCTAATAAAATAAAAAATCATTCTTGTATTGCTTGAAAGAGATAGAAAACAAGCTTTAAAATTAATACTATATTAAAAGCTATTTGATTTTGATAAGACTATCAAGACAGACTATAATCATAAGACAACATCAATCAAGTTAAACCAACAAAAATAACATCCATGTTCATGACCTAATTTCCTCAATTTAATGCTAATTTAGGAATAATAATAAACTTGATAAGTAAACAATTGATTATAGACAAATTTACTTAATATTTAATTATAAAAATAAATACCTCTTGGCGAGCTGCAGGGCAAAGGTAGAAGACTTATTATCTAAATTAATATTTTAAATTCCTTTCAGTCTTTAAGCAAAAATAAAGAAATACTGCATTTTGAAGCTACCACAGATAGTAATTTTATTGATACTACATAATTTAGCACTTATTGAAAAATACTCAATGTGATTTGTATTGCTACATTTAAATACAGTAAATAATTGCATTCAAATACATAAAAAAAAAAAAAAAAACTGAAGTATGTACATTTTCAGTAATTTTCTAAAACTGATCATTTTTGCATATTGTTGTCAATAAATATCTCTGCTCATTTATTTTTATATCAAAAAGTTTTTTTATCAAGCAATTAAATTTTAATCCACATGTATTTAAAAATTTCAAGTTAAGGAAAGAAAATAAGCACAGAAGTTTTTTTTAAAAAATATTTATTTAAATGTCAAAATACAGATCATATTAAAAAACAGCCAAGGTTAGGAGCTGATAATCAATTTCAGATCCTAATTTTCAAATAATTGAAAGTATTGAAAAACTTTTAATACAAAAGTTATCCATCTTAATGAGATATTAGTTCTCTTAACTGGATTTATTTATCTTCAATTACAATGGGGAAATGAAAATTCCAACCCACTTTGAATTAGATAACTGGCCAATGAATTCATCCATGTTTTTTTCTCTCCTTGCAACATATTCCAAGGAGATTAAAATCCTGTCAAAATTACTCTAATTATCTTGTTTGTAATATGGACAAACCATATTATATATATGCTTTCGAACTGACAGTGGTTCTGGGTTTTAAGAACCGCAACTGGCGAAGATTTGCAAAAATTTCCCTAAAGTTATACCATGAGAAACATTGCAATAAGTAAACTCCCAATAAGAAATCTACCTAAAATAAGAACTAGCAAGTAAATTTTAGATTTCTTAAAAAGCACAAAGAATTTATTTTGAGTACATAGAAATTTAATAATAGAGATTTCATATAATTTCTCATTACTGCAGTTGGGAGGGGATGAAATGGATCATTATTTTATTGAAACATTGTTAAGGTTTGGGATCCTACTTGAAAAGCTAGAAAATCACCATAAATTAAAATTAATGTAAGTTTAAAATAATTTAATATGATTCACATACATATATACAAAATATACATTTAAAGCTATATAGCAGTGAGGCAAAAAAGTAAAATTTTAAAATTTATATTTTACTGTTCATATTAAAGCACTAAATAATTTTTCAGTTTCTTAACAATGGTTAGCAGTTTAACTTTTTTTTTTTTTTTTTGAGTAGTGGACATTTAAGGTTTGGGAAGTCCTGTTTATTTGTGTTACCACTGAAATATTCAATAACATTAGCAAGACATTTTGATATAGATAATGACTTACTACTTTACCCTTCTAATGAAGTATATGCATTTTATGAAGTAACATTTTTTTTTTCTTTTCTATTGCTGTGGAAAGACAATGCGAGAGATTTGGTTAACCTATGCAATAAAGTATTTTTAATATTTACTCATCAATTTCTCACAATAGAATTTTTTTTTTTTTCATATTGAGTATATATTTCTGAAGTCAGAATATTCTTGATTTAAAAAAAAAATCAATGTTACCTCATTTTGTTATTGTTATTTAAATGTACAGAGCAATATTGTTATATCAAATGGAACAAAACAAGTTAAACATCAAATTTTGTTAATACATAAAAATGAATTTTAAAGCAGCTGTAACTGAGCTAATCTATGATAGTTCTAGAATTCTTGTGAGTTCATGATCAGACTTTTGTCAAATGAATCACACCAACTTATTTTGGAATTCAATGCATATTTTGAGTCTTAGAACATTTTTTCATTCAATTGTTCTTTAACAAATGATTTAAATACAAATTTCTTTTCCCTTAAACTTTAAGTTCATTCAAATATTTGTTATAATAATAAAGGGTTTTTTATTGCTGCAAAGTAGTTTTCGATAATTTTCATAAAATTTCTAAAAATGGGAAGTTAACTAAATTAGAATTATTAAAAAGATAATTTTAATTTTTAAACAGGTGCAAAAATTATTTGCCAGATAATATTTTTAGAAGTTACTGATGAAAATGCCAACATTGCTTTCAATTTTTAATCAGCTAAATTTATATATATATATATATATATATACACACATTTTTAAAGCATATATGCCACATTTGGTAGGTTTAACAAACCATAGATTTGAATGCTAAAACACATCGGCTTTATTACATTAAAGATACAGGGCATTATTTTTTTTATCAATATCTTTGCAAAATCTTAATATAAACACCAAAGACACAGACTAGGAGCAAAAAATATTAATTTTTTGCTTCAAGTCTGTGTCTTGTTTTCATAAAAATAATGAATTCTGCAAAAGAAATGACGAGGAGTAAAATATGAATGCCTAATTGAACTAAATGAATAAACTTATACAAAAAGTGCTTCAAATATTTAAAATGCGGTAGAATTATAGCAAAATAAATTAATCAATCTAGAGATTGATAAAATTTATTTCTGCAAATATCATATCATCTGCATTTCTGTGTCATGTCTGAAGTACCTGTGAGAGCTCCCCCCCCCCCAAGTTCTGATAGATTTAAAAAAAATTACTCCAAAAGTTATATATAAACATTGTTATTTTTCAACAATTGTAAAGATTCATTCATTTGTTACATCAGTGGGTCAAGTTAAATTTTTTTTTTTTTTAAATTGATGGAAGAAACCAAATCAAGGAATTTATAAAAACATCTTTAATGTTAATTAACATATCCTTCAAGTCATTACCCTGTCAATTAAAGGCATAAGCGAGTCAGCCAAAGAAACACAGTTCAAAAGAAAAAGAGAATGAATGAACAAAAAAATAATAGAAATACAGAACACAGGATTTAAATACATGTTCCCAATGGTATTACTAATCAAGAGCTTAGTATATAAATCATGATATCAAGCACAGACTGCATACAAAGAGAAGAACAATTTGTATCACACAAATTTAAATTTTCAATACTTGTAGCTTCTTTGAAAAAAGTTGCTGCCAGTGATGCGAAACAAGCTTTAAGTCTCTTTAAAGCTTCTTCTTAAACTGGAAATATTATCTTGGTATCCTGGGTAATTTTTCAATCCAGAAAAGAGACGAAAATCACTTGGCTCTAAGCTGCATTTTCAGTGAACAAGCAACAATTGACAACTATTATAACAGAAGATCTTGTTCAAGGACTAAATAAAATTGTTCAAAGGAAACAAAGAATCCTGGACAACAAGCTGGCCAAACAGCATGCCAGTATTGCAAATTTGGAGTAAAAGTACTTACACTCCTCTTCTATATCATCTTTTTAAAAGACATTTTAAAGAACTTCTAGACTAATGAGGATCTTTAAAAGAGACTTAAGGCCCATTTCACATCACTTGTGGCAACCTTTTTCAAAGATAACATAGGGTATCTAATCCATTGATATGACAAATACCTGAAACTTCAAGGCAATCCATGATTGTATATAACTTTTATAACAAATTAATTTTGTTTTCCACTTTTGTATTTTTCTAATGAGCTCTCAGTATGTAAAGGACAAAATAAAAAAACAGTCCTCATTTTAATAAAAGAAATAAGATAGAATGCACAATGAAACATTTTCAATAACTGCTTCATATTCGAAAGCCATATTCTATGCGAAAAAAAATTAAACCTTTACAGATTTATACTTCATTGCAACTAATATTGCTCACAAAAATGGGGAGGAAATCCCACTAACTTTAATTTAAAATGATAAGGCGTTGACTTAAAATATGCAGAATTGCTACAGTAAGAAATATTTGATAATAAAAGAAGCATTTTAATAGAAAAAAAAATGAATAACTTACCTTTTAAACCTTCCTTCTCCAATAAGGACATTAATTTCTCGCATTTTGCTTTCATGGTTTTACAATTCACAAATAATTTATTATAATTGGGTATTCGTATTCCAGCAACTCTCAGATACTTCTTCAGATGTTCAATTTTATTTTCAGAAGCAGTAGGACGTTTTCTTCCCTGATAAATGTAAAACACACACATATTATATATATATATATATATAAGCACATCTTTATATGCAATTGCACCTTTCATTATCAATCTTTCAAAACTGATATCTCTAGTTTTTAAATGGAATTATGTAATCATATTTCTTATATAAGTATCACAATTAAGAAATTTAGAATAACTTAAAAATTAAATGTTTTAAAATTTGGAATTCAGGATATTTCAAAAAATTATCAATATTCATAGCAAAAACATTTAAAGAATCTTTCCCTAATTAAAAATTTTTCTAAACAGTTATTTTGATGAATTTTTAAAACCAATCGCATGCATGGAACATTAAAGTAAACACTGAAGATATTTAAAATTAACATGATATAAAACAATTTCTACGTCGCATAATTTTTTAACAGATCAATTAAAAAAAATATATAAATAAAGATAAGAACATTTTAATTCTTTCAATCTCCTTTAATTTTTTTTTCAATTGCAGGCCCCCTTATAAAATGAATTTACGTAGAAAAAAAAATTATACTCAAAATAGAAAACATTTTTTGGATGAGAGGAAACAATGTCAATTTTGTGATGCTACATGCAAAAAATTCTTTATTATTATTATTTTAAAGGAAACATAAGATAGACTCCTTATACCA
Source organism: Argiope aurantia (assembly GCA_026543865.1). NCBI lineage: Eukaryota > Metazoa > Arthropoda > Arachnida > Araneae > Araneidae > Argiope > Argiope aurantia. The sequence goes on from JAPMOR010060062.1 coordinate 1,043,449, forward strand.
AGATTTTCAAAATGCAGAATCCCCTTTCCTTCTTTTTTTTGAATTAAAGGAATTTTCTGTATATTTAAAAGAGAGAAAGGGGGAGGAGGAGAGGAGAGTTTAAAAAGAAATTTTTAAAAAATGTAATAAGGTGAATATTTTCCTTGAGAATTGCATTAAAAATTTCTTTATTAAATAAATAAATGAATGAGGAATAAAATAAAACATACTTTGTTTGAATCATTAGTGTCCCTTTTCTTAGATGACTTATCTTTTTTACTGGAATACTCTTCATTTTCATCAGCAAATGAACATGAGCCACTTTCAGAACTAATGACATACAACACAAAATTAGATATTAAAATAATACTAATCGAAAGCGATGAATTAAAGTAGACAATTCATGGCTTTTTATATGTAGGTGTTAAAAATTATTAATGCTGTACAGTATAAATAAATTTATTAGTATTAATTTTATAAAAAAATTTGTATTTAATACACTGCATACTGCTCACGATTTTTCTTGTTTTACATGCACAATCTGTTATGAATTTGATGTCAAATGAAGCGATCTCATTGGTGAAAGCTGTGGAAGTCACTATATGAAAAACTATATAACTGCTTGAATCCATAAAACAATGTAATTAATTTGTATTTTGGTCATTCAAATAGCCTTCATCTTCAAGCTATTGGCAGTTTTAGAAATGCTTTCTTCAGAAAAAGGAAGGAAACCAAAGAAACTGATACACTTTAGGAAGTATTTAATGATAATTTTCAGATATTCCTAGTGATATCGAAAATATGGATGACTGTTTTGAGGATTGTACTGACAGTGAAATTATTAGACCTGCAAGGATCAAAGTAGTGATGCTTTTAGGTGATTCCGATACAACTAATAAAAGTTGCTCATCAGAAAGTGATACATCACCACATTTACAAATGTAAAAAGATCTTGCTAGGATTACTGCATTATCATCTCAGTGTGACTCTGTGCCCTCTATGACAAATATTTTTTTGGGGTGATGAAATGTTTGAAATGCTGTGCAAAGAGCTGTTTATTATGATCAAATTGCAATGGAACACAAAATACCATCTTAAATGCTAAAATAGTCCCCAGTTACATGGGAGATAAAGAAATTCCTTGGCTTAATTATTCTGATGGGTCAAAGAAAAAGTTTGAAAGACTACTGGGCAACAGATCCTTTGATATGTACCATTATATTTCTACAGACAATAAGGTGCCCTAGATTTGAGCAAATATGGATATTCTAGTATTTCAATGATAACACCAAAATAGACAGTCATTAGAGTGAGGCTTTTCAAGATTTGTAAAATTCGAACAATCTACAAATCAAAGCAACAATTGTCTTTGAACGAGGGAATGATGCCACAGAGAGGTCATTTCTAATTTCACATATACAACCCCTTCTTTCATTTCTTAGATTCTTTGCATATGGCACCATATTTACCAGGATACTTATTACAATGATATATCTACAGTTTAATGGCTACTACAGAATAAAATTAGAGTCTGTGGGACTTGTAGGGGTTCAATGCCAAATTAGAAAAATAAAACATTAAGAATGCGGAGAGGTGACACAATACTTTCTAGAAAATGTGATATCCTTTTCACTTGCATGGGAAGATAAGCGAGTTGTCCAAATGATATCAAAGATCCATGACACTTCTGTCAACAATAGAAAGAGGGGGGGGGGGGGGGTTGAAGAAGAAAATATTATAGAATCTAACTTTATCAAGAAATACAATCCACATGAAAGGCGTTAACCATATGGATAAATTCTTTTCATGTTGTTCCATTCTAGAAAAAATAATAAAATGGACAAAAAAAGTAGTTATCTATTTAAAAAACTATGGTTTTCATTTCAATTCTTATAGACTGTACAATGTCCTCAATAAGCAAGCAAAAATGAAGTATAAATAGTTTCTGCTTTGGTGGTAAGAGACTGGATAATAGATGACAATAATGAAGGTTTGCTGGAACCAGAAACAAACATGTTCAGCCCTTCTCCTGAGGGTGCAAGGAAAGCATCTCATAAAGATACGAGATATTGTCAGGTGATACGAGACAACATAAACCTATGTGTATTCTAGCAAATGGTAACAAAAAGAATTTTCTATAAGAGCCTCCAGTTTGTGCTGTCCATTGAAATAGGATCAAATCTAGGTATTTATTAAAAAAAATTTTTGGTTTTGATGATTTAAATAATGAACAGTTTGTTAAAAACATGCAGTCTCTGGTGTACATATTAAAAGATTTTTATGTAGTATGCAATATGTTAAAGAGATCAATATGTAAGGGATAATAAGCAGAAAATAAAGAGTAAATATGATAAGCAAATTAATAATTTTTAATAATTATAGTTAAATTATTTAAGTAACTTTATTATGATAAAAATTTTCTGAAAAAAAAACATTAATGGTTTTTAAGAAAACAAGGTTTAAATCTTTTTTGTTATGAATACAGCTACCCTACTAACCTTAAATAAATTTTTATAAACTATATTTTAGTACTTATGTATTACAACAATGCCCAAATAACATCAACAAGCAACTGAGATATATCTTCATGTATAATACAGCCTGGCAATCTTGCCCTAATTCTAAAGTTGCCAAGTAAAGCCAGGTTCACTGATTTATTTTCTTTACTATGAAATTAGATGAAGTCTTCAATTTCGGGTATGTTTTGTTGTTTTGAATCAATTAAGAATTCATATTTAACACTTCAGAAATGTACTCATTCTATGTAATTTTTGTATAACATTATAAAAATTATGAATAGTTTAAATGTTGTCTAAAAGTGTAAAAATGAGATAAATTGATGCATGCATGGCATATAGGCAAACCAGTTAAGGGGCTAAATTCCATAGATGTCTATAAAAAATTCTTGGAAAATTATAATAATTACAAACTACATCAATTATTTACATTAAAATTTTAAATAAACTTATTTGAAACTCACATATGCAGAAAAGAATTATGTTTCTTTGTTTCAGAATTGTCATACATTACATCAGCAATGAACAACATTTCTGATTAAGATAATATTTAAACACTAATTAACTTAAATCCATAAAAAAGCATCTTACTAAAAGCATATATAGTTCTTCTTATTAACTGATGCAAATTAAACATTTTTACAATATTCTAATAAAAGTGATGTTATATAAGATAGTGTTGTATAAATGAATATGTTGCGGGCCTACCGATAGTGATTATTTAAGATAATTGTGCTGCAAACATTTAATTAATTCATCAGCCACATTAATTTTAATTTATGAAACTGGCTTACCTTTTCTGTTTCTTGTCTGATTTTTCAGATGACAATCTATTTAGAGGTTCATCTTCAGAATCACTGCAATTTTTCGTTTTTGAAAAAGGTTCGTTTTCACTTGAATCAGACAGAGGATTCTTTAGCCTATCAAAGGATTTTTCTTGCTTTTGACTTGATATGCTTACATCATCATCAGAATCAATAGCCTTTTTTTTCTTTAAAGTTTGTTTTTTAGATTTGCCTCGGTTTGTTACAGATTTCTTTAAATAATTTTCTCCTTTCTTTTTCACAATTTTTTCATCTGGTTCTTTTTCAGAATCACTGGAATTATCTGTCCTTTCCTTATTCAAGTCAATAAGAGGCTCATCTTCAGAATCACTCAAATAGTTCATGGATTTTAAAGAATTATTCATAAGGTTAGATTTTTTATTTAAAGTAACATCAGGCTCTTCATCTGAATCAAGAGAATTAACTACCTTCTTTTTTGAATACTTTGCAGGAGATTCAATTTCTGATCCGCTTGAATTTTTTGAGATACAAGATTTATTTAGCAAGTTTGATTTCAATTCTTTATTTGTCATATTTGAAAGAGGCTCATCTTCACTTGTATCGGATATAAGGGAGTTCCTCTGCCCATCAAAATAGTCTCCTTTCTTTTGATTTGACATGACTGCATCATCATCAGATTCAACAAATCTCTTTTTCTTTAAAATTTTTTCTTTGGATTTACTTTGGTTTGTTACAGATTTCTTTAAATAATTATCTCTTCTCTTTTTCACAATTTTTTCATCTGGTTCTTTTTCAGAATCACTGGAATTATCTGTCCTTTCCTTATTCAAGT
>JAPMOR010060062.1:1047570-1089629 GCA_026543865.1 Argiope aurantia
TCTACCTTCTTTTTTGAATACTTTGCAGGAGATTCAATTTCTGATCCATTTGAATTTTTTGAGATACAAGATTTATTTAGCAAGTTTGATTTTGATTTTTGATTTGTCATATTTGAAAGAGGCTCATCTTCACTTGTATCGGATATAAGGGAGTTCCTCTGTCCATCAAAATAGTCTCCTTTCTTTTGATTTGACAAGACTGCATCATCATCAGATTCAACAAATCTTCTTTTCTTTAAATTTTTTTCTTTGGATCTGCTGCAGCTGCTTGTTACAGGTTTCTTTCCAGAATTACTGGAATTATTAATCTTTTTATTACTCATGTTAAGAGATTCATCATCAGAATCATTCATATTTTTCATCAATTTTAAAGAATCATTCACAAAATCAGAGTTTTCAGTTAAAGTCTTTAATGGCTCCTTATCTGAATCATCAGAGATAATTGCTTTTTTTTTTGAATATTTTGCAAGAGATTCATTTTCTGATTCACTAGAAGCATATCTAGAGATATGAAACTTATTTAATGAGTTTGACTTTTTGTTAGTTAAAGTCAATACAGGTTCATCTTCTGATCCACTTGTACTATCAATTAATTTACAAAATTTCTTTGAAGAATTTAACTTCTTTTTAATAAATGAATTTGAGTCCTCATCAGAATGAGTATAATCATTAAATTTCTTATATTTTGCAACTTCTGAATCACTAGAATTCTTTTTTGATTCCAAATCCAAATCGTATTTAATTGATTTCTGTTTAGCTTCAAATTTTGTTTTTTCATCTAGAAGTATGGAATCATTAGATTTTTGAAATCTTGTTAGAGGTTCATAATCAGAATCACTGGAATGATTTTTTGAATCATTAAAGGAGCTTGTTTTCTTTTTAATTAAGTATTTAACTGGCTCATTGTCAGAATCAATAGGATTATTTGATTGTTTTGGCACATATTTTAAATGACATTTATTTTCTGACTCTTCAGACCTAGTTATTGTATTTAAAGATCCACCAAAGGATTTTGATTTCCTCCGAAACACAATTGGTGGCTCATCATCTGAATCGCTTAAATCTACTGCAGTGTTTTTTAAACAATTCTCAGTTTCTAAATCACTGGATTTTCTGGCCTTCTACAAAAAATGCATTAAAGGAAAATAAATAAATAAATATTTTAATGGTTAATACAATCATTATTCAGAAATTATAAACATTACCAACATTCATAATTTACAAAAAACACCAGAAGCAGCTCACTAAATTAAAAGTTAAAGCACTACAAATATATATATACCAAGGGACTACAAAAAACTTTACACAGAAATATCAAAATAATTTTCAACTTCAGATCCACAGATAAAGTTTCATTAAATTCATTTAAAACATTAAATAATAAATATGATATAATTTTTTTAATTTTGACAATTGAAACCTGATCTGAATGTTGAAAAGATACAACAATAGATAAAATTATTAGAGCCTTCTTCCTGCCAGCTTGATAATGCTCATATAAAACTAAATAGCAAATAAGATAGACAATAAATTATTTGCAATGGTCATGTTTTCATTCATGTAAAATTAAAACTAACTAATTTTTAATAAAATTTTCATCTTAAAAAAATTTATCCAATATCCTTTTTTTTTTTCGAAGAAGAAAGTGATATTTTATAAAGCAGACATGTTTCTGTCAAGACAACAAAAATCAAAACCAAAACTCATAAACACCCAGTGATTCTGGAGGAATATATGCTCTAATTACAGATTCAATGCCTTTATTTCAAATGAGTGACCAATGGATTAAAGTTTATTTAAAGTTGATTCTATATACATGCTTGTGAATATTATGAGTATAATTTTGAATCTAATTATATTTATAAATTCACAATATTTAACATGTAAAAGATGCAAAAATAACAACATTACTAAAATGGCTAGAAAATGAAAAATTTTCCAATTTTTGACTCTTAATAATTTTAATATTCACAATACATAAAGCCATAAAAAATATTTTTTGAAATTAAAGATTAAAAATTTCTTTGGTTAAAACTACACAAGTGAAAGGTAAAAAACCATGCATAACAGTGAGCATAGCACAAATTAGAAAGTGAAAGAATGTATGCTTTTAGTAAATAAGTAGAATATGGCAGAGGAAAAAAAAATCCAAAAATTATATCAAATATTTGTTTAGCACTTTGACTTTTGCTATGGTTTGTTTGAATGCCCAAAATGCTGTAAATGCTCCTGTAAATGTTCTAATGTTTTAGAAGTTTTTGAATATGCTCAAGAAATATGACTCCAAGTTTCCTTTTAATTTTCATAAGATATGGTATTTGAAAGAAGTTTTTCCTTATTTTCTAAGACAATGTTAGATTCTAAAACAATAAAGCCATAAGTAGCCTTAAAAAATATCATTTCTGTTCCCCGCCCCCTTTAATCAAACCACCAAACTGCATCAACAGATTGAGACAAAAATATGTCCAATTTTTCACCAGTTGAAACAAGATAGAGCCGGATTGAAAAAGAAGTCCTCTAGACTGGGAAGAAGAATTTTGTTTTAAAGAAATGAAAACTTTTATCAAGAACTTTGAACTAATAAAATGATACAGCAAAGTAATGTTTCCCCACCTTATTATTCTGTATCATTTTATGGAAATGGAATGGAAAATTTCAGACAACAGAAAATCAAAAATGAATATATTCAAAACCTAGTTCAGTGTGTTGAATAAAGTAAGAAGGAGAAAATCTCGATATCTTTAAATAATCAGCTTAGAACAAATTTTAAAAACTATTTGGACAATTAATTATTGTGAATATGCTTTAAGAAACTTCACTATTATATATCAAACTGTGAAATAAAATTGCAGATCACTGCATTCATTTTCATAAAATTCTTTAACATGTTAGAAAATTTTTAAGTTATTATTGTGAATTTGCAGCAATCATAACTATATTCAATTACGATGTTTCCAAAAAACAAGTCAGTAATAGCGCACATTTTCAACATTCAGTTTTTTTTTTTTTTAAATCATAAATGGCTAAAGGTATAGTTAACATTCATTTAAGTTTATAGTAGAAATAATCATGATCATAGGAGTATATACAAACTAGTTTTAACCATTTTTAGTCATATAAAATTTCTAAAATGGAGCCCCGCCCCCTCTTTTTTTTTTTTTTTTTTAAATATTTTGCCAGTTCTTAGGCGAATCTTCCAATACACTTAGAAGGCTCAAACTTCATATACAGGATGGCTAAAGAAGTTGCAAAGATAATTTCCCGGACTTATAGCTACTAATCAATATAAGTTTTCTGGCTTTCTATCTTCTCAGAATCACTGTATATGTGTAAAATATACATTATTAAAAACAATATTTTGAGTTTAATAATAAGAAAAAATATATATATTCACGGAATTTAATTTAAAAAAAATGAATGAACATCCTAAAATTATTTTTAAATATCGTATTACATCCCTTGTATGGAAAAAAAAAAAAAAAAAAAAATACTGCCTTTTAATAAAATACTTTGCTTCTAAAACTGTATATGAGTAACAAAAAAACATTAAAATTATTTTTTGCAATACAAGTTTTATGTTAACAGTATCTTTTATGATATTTGTTCAAAATTTTACAACAGTTCAATAACTAATTAAAGTTAATAAATAAAGATTATAGTACCAGAATTAATTGCTACAACAGAAATTTAGAAATTGTATGATTATATGCCTCTAATTATATATATATATATATATTGACAAAAATCTAATTCAACAAAACTGCCAAAACATTATATCAATTTTTTTTCAATATATCATTGAAATTTTTAAAAATAATTAAAAACTTATATTTTTATAATTAAATTTTTCTAATTCAACTTAGTACAAATAATGCTATATTAATTTAAATTAAATATAATATAATATTATATAATATAATATTAATTTAAATATAATAATTCAATAATAAATAAGAAATGTTTATCTATTATAAATAAAATGCAAAAGAAAAAAAAATTGCAAATAACAGTCAATGATTAATTTAAAAATTGAAATAATATTTATCAAGAATACTAATTAAAAATATTTCACTTTAGCAAGCTGAAAGGCAAAGTTAGAATCCTTTTCATCTATTTTCAAATTCCTTTTAATTCTTAGACAATCCTGAAGAATTCTTGCATAAGCTCCAATTAATCCCCCACCTCCCTCATTCTCTCAGTTTAAAATTGTAGATCTTATATAAGATCATGAATACTTTGAATTGCTTCTGCTAATGCCATGCATATTAATTACAAATTACAGATGTAGTGATAGTTACAAAGTACAGATCTTTAGCATGAATCTACCACTTTTAATGAATCTAATTCGAGCATACATATTTTGTATGCCTTTCTCTAGACCGATTCATACCAAAATTTAACTACAATCGTAGTCACAAGATAATATGACGAATTCCATTGATTTAAGTCATTGTGTTAATGAATTATCGCTTTTAAATGAAGAGAAAGCACGAACTGACAGATGGTCCACTTCTTCACAGTTTTGGTTCAAAATTTGATATGAATTTTTATTTTAGATGCCAAACTTAAGTACCAAATTTTATTTACATAACTCTTGGCATTATGTAATTACAGAGTCATTTTGTACTCAAACAGTTGGACAGACAGAGTTCCTTTAAACTGATTTTGTCCAACATTTCATAGAAATCTACAAATTTGGTGAAAAAACCATATATTAAATTTTATTTCAGTACCTCAAAGTGTTTTTGAGTTATCTTTGTTCCAGATAGATTGGCACATAGCCATTATGCCAAAAATATATGTGGGGGATTCGGAGAGGGCCGAAATGAACAGTTTCATCAAAATTTTGAGTGAATTTTTTTAACAATTACAATACTTTTTCTATACTTCATTTAAGATGAAGTAAAAATGAAATATTACATAATGAAGCAACCATTGATAATACTTACATTACTGTCAAATAATTTAGTATTTATTGAAAAATAAATATAGTCAAAGAACAAATATAAGAAAAATAATAAACAAATCTAGGCTTGTTATAAAGTTTATATTAATTGCAAAATCTGAAAATTTATCTCTGCATTTCAAACACATTTAAAGAAATGAGCAATAGTTTACAAATATTGCTGCTTTAATTAAATGCAAACAATAACCTTTTAGGATAGAAAGTATGAATTTACGTTTCATTTTTCACTGATATTGGAGAAAAAAAAATGCTTTTCTTAATTAACATTGGAATTAAGATCTTATTGTTGTACACATTTAAATACATATTTCAATTACAATTATTAATTGGAGTAAAAGGAAATTTATCATTTTTAAGAAAATATTCTTTGGAACTATTGTATTCATTATTAACTACATGCCATCAGCAAACATTAGGCTTAACTGCATATCATTGACGAACATAGTCAATAGACTAACATGATATCTTTGCTGAACTTTTTTTGGCAATTATTTGCCATTTGTCAGATAATAAAAGTACCCATACATGGGTTAAAGACATAATGATTGTCCTTTATTATTACAATATTTTTTAATAAAGTATATCCTCAGAAATGCAGCTGACATTACACCAAAGGACCATCAAATTAATAAAACATTCATTTAAGGTTCATTTAAATATTATATATAAGAACTAAAAATCATGAGCTTATAAACTTTTTTCAACTGATCATTTTTCATAATGTTGCCATTAAATCTTTCTCCTTCTTTGTTTTATTTAGTTAGTTTTATTCAAGTATTTAAATATTTCAAATAATAGAAATAAAATAAAATAAAATAAAAGTAATTTTTTTTTCAAAACTGGCAACATAAATTGTTAATGCTAGAAACAGTCAAAATTAGGGCTTGAAGTATGAACAACTAAAAAGGATAAAAGGATAAAGGAAAAAAGGATAATCATCTCTTCTTCTTTCAAGATCACTTTTCAGCCCCTGATTTCTAAGATATTGCAGTTATCAAACACTTTTTATACAATAGTTGTTCGTCTTAATGAGGCACTAATTTGATTTCTTTTTCATTCCATTATTAAGGAATTTATAACAAAACTTAAACTGCCTTTGAAATTGATGATTCATCTATAAACTCATCTGAGATTTTTATGTTTCTTACAACATATTCCAAACTTGTTAAAAATCAAAATAAAATTATTATAGTTATCTTGTTCACAAGATAACATGGGCAAAGCTTTATATATATATATATATATATATATATATATTGAATACAGAGAGTGTAGTCTTCCTATAAGGAATCAAACTTAAAACTAGGCCTGAAATAAGAGGTTAGTAATTATTTCAATTAATAAACTCATTTTCCAAGCTACCTGAAAATTTATTTTCTTAATTGTATGAGCTAATACCTTCATTCACTATTTCTTTTCAACTTTTTTACTTATTTCCTCTTCTTTATACTCTCCATTTTTGGTCTGTGAATTCTTCACACTTAAAATAAGTTGTTTTGACATTTTAAAATTACCTTTTCCACTATTTGCTTGAATGCTGTCATACACAATTCTTCTAGCAATGATTTTTTTCCCCCTCATATTCTTTCACTGACTATCTTTATTGATCGAAAATCTTCTCTCAGCATTAGAATTGTCAAGAGAAAGTATCATACCATCTTTTACAATGATATGTTATTATTTCAATATTCAGGGCAATGTTTGAAAACATTTTTTTAACACTTTGGTAGAATTGGATTTTATGTCTCTGCTTCAATTTTTCAAAAAATCTTGTAAAATAACGAAGATATCTACCCTTAAAAAAAGAAGGGGATCCAAGTAAGTTTAAGTAATTAAACAAGTAATTAAGTAAGTTTGAAGCATTTAACTTTTCAAGTAATTTGGTTCCAAAATTTTAAATCCAATTGTCAAAATCTAATTTTAAATTTTGAATTCTACTAAAAAGTTGAAAAATATGTCATTTTAATTATTAAATTTAAGGTTTTCTACAATAATTTTCTACAATAAATTTTATAACTGTAAATATAACCTGTTTCCAAATATTTCTAATCATAAAAGATCATACATTTCAATGTATCAAACTTGTCATTTTTATGGAAGAAACCAGAAAATTAATAATGTGTAATAAAAAAAAATTTAAAAAAAGCAGATTTTTTACTTTAGAAAAGCAATGTCTTTTATGATCAAGGAACTGTCAAAAGCATCTGATTCTTGAATATATAGCTGAATAATTTTTTTATTAGCAGTTAAATGAATTTTAAAAATAAAAGGAGCCCCTTATTTTGCTATTTAATTATGTTTTTGTTGACAAATGGTTTTTAAAGTCATTTCCAAAAATTTTGATACTCTCTTTAGATCACAGCATGATGTATGACTTCAGATGAAAACTTTTAACATATTCATAGCATACAAGAAATAGTAATGTACAGAAATACAAAATCTTATTTGGGTGGAGGATACTACAAGTTTGAAAGGAATTTATGTCTGAAATAATATCAAATTTATTAACAGTGCAATTATTAAATATTAGTAGTTTCTTAATGAACTCGTTAATCATTATTAATTCTTTAAAAATTAATTTTGATTTAATACAATGGAAACACATTTATTATATTTACTTATCTTGCTGTTAGTAATTATCAGGGGGGAAAAAAAGATAATATTGAAAATCACAAAAACTTTTGAAAATACCTTTAAGACATTATTCCTTTGGACTGATTTAATTTGAATAATTTCATCTTCAGATGAGCTGCTTAATGTTCTTTTGCTTCTATAATAAGACATTAAATGAATTAAAAAAGGGAAAAAAAACTTGAGCATATTATAAACAGAGAAGTCTTAAATAGCAGTGGAGTAAGTTAAAAAGAGAGAAAGAGAGACTAAGAATGTATCTATTACTCATAAAATAATTACAAATAGTTCAAATGAATATGATTTTTTCCGAAGTGGTACCAGTGACTTGATCAAATATTTTCCACTGGAAGCCACCTGGCATGGGAGTTAGCCATCACAAGAATCAGATTGTACTGAGTGCACTGTACAGTATCTGGTTTAAGTTAAATTTTGTGCAACAATAATAAAAATATGACGATATGTTGTAATAAGGATGAAGATGACAACCAAATAAGGATTGATATCAATTAGTAAATGTTTAAGTAATGCTAAATGAATAACAAGATAATTAAATACTTATGTCATTACAAATTAATCAAAATAAATCTATTTTCCTTTTTTACATGTGTTTTTATTTTTGAAACTAATATAGTAATATTTCATTCCAGCAACCTTTTTTATATACTATTATGTTGTAAATATTTAATAATTGGAATGATAAAATTATTATTAACAAGGAGCTTAAGGATTAAAAGCACAATTATACATGAATCATTCACAAAAATATTTTGACAGCAATTATGACACTTTCATATTTTCAGAACAATTTGTTTTTCGAGGAGATTGAATTAAAAAAAAATTCTAGAAATTAAATGGGATATTTTATACAATAAACTGTTGAAACAGTACTTTTTAAATGCATGAAAAAAATAATCTTAATTATATTTAAAAGGCATTGTACTGATTTATAATTTGGAAATAAAGGACAGAATGATAAATTTTAATCATATCTTTAGCAACTAATAGTAAGTCAACTTAATAACATGTTAAATCATTTTTCTTCACACATCTTGAAGAACTGTTCTGATCATGTATTAAAATTCTTTTTTTTTATAATTAATACAAGGATGAACTTTTTCTTGACATAGGTAATAAATAGAAAAAGGTAATATCAATGATAATTTCTATAGACCCATTATAATAGGAAAACACTTCACTTTGTGATTTGGGGAGCAGAAAAAGATATTTACAAATAAAAGTATTACTGATTAAAATTGAGGTATTAAAGACAGCTAACAAATGAAAATAAAAATTATGAAGCATATGAATATTGAATAGAATAATAAATTTCATATTGCATGCATTTTTTTGAATACTGATATCTCTTCAAGTTATGGTGATATTTTCATAGCCAATAATTAACATTTTAAAACAGAAGCTTGAATATTTAACAGAAAATAACAAGAAATGGACCAATCATTAAAAATTGGAAAGTATATGATATATTTTTAAGACGTTGAAATGCCAAACCAAGTAATAAACATATAAAACCCTTCAAATACCTTTGTTTTTTAATGGCATTCGACAACTTTTTAGTGCCATTATTCTTATAAGATGCCAGAGACTTTTCATCAGAATGACTAGATTGTTCTTCCTAAATGAAATAACCAAACAATACAAATTAATCTTCTCGTGTCAAAAAACATTTTTAAAACTGAAAATCATGAAATAATTGGCAAGAAGATGTGCCCATTATCTTAAGTTTGTGTTATTCAAAATTGGCTTATACAGGGTTGCCACTCAAAACTGGGAAAGAAATCCCCAGTGCTTTCCCTGTACATATATACAAAGAAATGCATGAATAGCACTCATGTGCTAGTTATAATGCAATATGATTTTAAGGAATGGAAATAACAATTTAACATTATTCAAAATAATAGCATATTAAAAGAAATTTTCTATTTATATATATAAAAAAACAATTTCTGTATTTATTCTTTAGAATTTAGAAAAACAAAATGTATTATTAAGGGCTGATATATTATTACCTCTCATGCTCTTTAATTGTAAAACACACAAAATTAAGGCCTCGGAAAAAATAAAACAAAACATTTTTGTTATCATGGTATAAATCATTTAATAATTACTTAGCAAAAAACAAGAAGACTTTTTATTTATTCAATTTTGGCAATTCATATATTTGGCATCAATTTCTGCAAATTTTTCAGCCACTAGTTTCATGAAGCTAATCCTTAATAAATAAGGTAAAACATTTTTGTATGGCCTAACGTACATTTTTTTAGTTAATTCACTTTCAGTGAACATATGTGAAAATAATTCCGATATAACATTGAATGCATTAAAGAATGAATGTGGTGCAACAAGTTTTAATAATAAAAATTCCCATAAGAATTCAGCTTTAAATGATTATTCTTGAACTAAAAAGTTCGAAATCTGTTTACTTTTGGACATTAAATTAGACTTTTTCGGATATGACAATTCATCTTTTCTTAAATTCCTTTTAGATACAAATTCAACACCAGTGAAGAATCTTTTGAACTAGCTGGCAATCTTTTGTATTTTCCTCTTTTGGCACGACTAATAAGTGTCTGTTTTCCAATATTACTTATATTTACTATCTTCTTACAAAGTTAGTAGTATGCAACAAATGGATTTTACAGAACTTCCGGAACTCACAGTAAAATCAAGACTGATATTTTTTTATCCGTCTAATTCGTATTAAATACAGATTTTGAGCAGCCCATTGTTTTAGAAAATTTCTCTAATCTACTTTGAGTAAGCTCATAGTTTCTGAAATAATAAATAAACCATTCAATAAACTCAAGTATAGTACACGACTAAACATAACTAAACTGCTTCCACAGATTTGATTGTTGCTAATACCACTAGAGAATGCATTTTATTCTTTCAAGCAGTTATAGAAGTCTTGCAAATGTTCATTATCTGCAATTCGAAAATCTCATGAAATAATAACAACCATCTCGCAAATTCAAACTGGACTGATCTATACAGATAAAAAGGGAGAAAGCAGAGAAAGGGTGAGTTTCTGCATTATAGTTTTGTTTTTGGAAGCTATGACTGTGACCTCTTATTCTTGCAGCCTTTAGAGACTAGCAATTTTTTAAAAAAATTCCTTGCATTTTCTTAGTTTATTTTCCCAGTCGATTTTCAAATTTTTTTTGTGTTTACCAATTTTTTTCAGGTGGCTTGGCAACCCTTTTATATGAATTTAAAACATGCTATCTAAATTTGTGTTAAACATATATAAATATGTAAAAATGAATCAGTTAAACATTTTCAAATATAATGGAATTGTTTACAACTCTAATAACTAAAGCAAGTAATATTTTGAAGTACTTAATAACTTCTAATACAAGGGATTCATTAGTTAGGACACAAATATGTTAGCACTTACCTTCTAAAGGTATTTAAATAAGCAATTTAAAAGCTTCATATGTGTACTTGGCTGCCACTTACAAAATAATTTTTAAAGAATATTCAATGATTATAAAATTAGATATAAAAATGCAAATTTAAAATTAAACATGAAAGCCCTATTAATAATTAAATGCATCATTATTTTCTTTCTTAGTGATAAAATTAATAAAAAAAATCAAGTTTAATCAAACAATTAATTAATCTAGATGTTAACAAGCCAATACTTATAGTTCAAAATTGATTTTCCAGATCCAAATGTAAGCACCCTTAATGTTAGCCACAAAATACTTATTGTTAGATACTCATTTCTCACAAACTTTGCTGAGTGTTCATTCCACAAATTCATTTACCTTTTACAGAAACAAATTCATTAAAAAAATATTTCTCTCATAAGATTCGCTAACGTTTTCGGCTAAATGCAATAAGAAAAGAAAAGCAAAAGGGGATGGATTAGAGAGATACAAGTCAATAAACGTTTTTTATAGTTAAATAAGGGAATTGGAAAAAAAGTAATAAAATATTACTAATTACAAATTTAAGTCACTCTCAATTATTAAAACAGTTTCAATCAACACCTTTTCAATTGGTTTGTTTGCAAATTTTTGTAATACAAAAGTAATCTTTTCAATTTTCACCCTTTTTGATTTTAAAACAGGATGTAATGTGCTACTTTCTTTATTCTTAATCTCATTTTGTAATTTTAATCCTGGCCCATCCATGCTTTTAACATATTTGGAGCATTTTTTTAACATTAAAATCTGCTTTGTTGCAATTTCGAATTCAATATTTCACAGCATTTTTTTTTCAATTAATCTAAAACCACATATTTTGCAACTCAGTTCTTAAAGGTTTTTCAATCACAGCATATTTATTTTAGAAAAATCCACTTCAGTTACAGCTGGGCCAAAGGATATCATCAAATCAATCTTAATTACCTCCTACAATTTCTGATAAGAATATTATGTGTGTGTGTGTATATATATATATATATAGATAGATAGATAGAGAGAGAGAGAGAGAGAAAATTTATCAATCCCCTTACTAAGCATTTCAAAAAATTCAAATTTACTGACATGCAAGCCACATCATTCAAATTTTTTTAAAATTCTATTAAAATTGAATATTGTTTATTGTCGTCACTAGCAATTAACCAAAACAGGAAAAACAGCTTCCTTCGTTTAGCAAAAAGAAAGGATTTGTTTGACCATTCTCTTTAAATCTAAGTTAATCATAATTCTGGCAAGTATACAGCTGAAAGGGAAATTATTCAAAACTCTACAAATGAAAAAATATATAGCCCTGACATTTATATTTCAAATCATTTAATTGCATTTCTCAATGTAGTTCTAAACAGCATGTAGATAATTTTCTTTATTTTTTAAAGCAAAAAATGATGGAATGCAAAGTCTCTGCCAAGAATAATTTTGGTTAATGCCAAAAAACTTTAGCTTATATGTAGAATCAGATCTTCATCATACTTTGTAATGAATCTATATGATTTAGATTATAGAGAAGGTAACTAACCATTTTTAACACAAAACTTCAAATTGACTCACATTTTGATTACTCATTTAACAGCAGTTGCATTCTCTTGCCAATGGCATCTGCAAAAATTGCTGAGAAGTTTCCCATTCTGCGAAAATTTTTGACAGTTTTCTTTTCTTGGTGGTGAATCTTTGAGTAAATAATATGAAGAAAAAAAACATTAAACCCTTTTTGTCATGTTTATATGAATTGTTACTATATAGACTATATTCCCCCACATTTATTAACAAAACTTTTTTTTTTTTCATTTTAAAGTTTAAGAAGCCAAAAAACATCCAATTCATTGTTGGAAGACAGAAAAAAAAAAGTTATACCATATATATTTTTTAATAGATTTACAGAATTCCCTTAAAATATCTTTAGTTGTGAAATGGCCTACAGATTTGACTTCAATGTTATTGATCCCCTCCTCCTCCATTTCAAACCCAAATGTGCAAATTTATTTTCCTTATTTGCAAAATTTTTTTGAATGTTTCATCTTAGTGTTGGATTTAAGCTATACATAAGCAAAGATAAAATGAATGGAATAATTATTTTATTGCTCACTCTTCAGTCTCTTAAAAATTCTTTGATAGTTTTTTGATACTTTTTTTCTTTCTCTTCGCTCTCAAAAAATAATAGATGCTTATTTCAGGACCCAATAACATTCACTTTTTCAAGGACCTAATAAAAAATCAATACTTTACCTGGACACTGAATACAGCAAAATAAAATTTGATTTTTCAAAGACTATGGAAAACATTAAAGCAATGAAAATTCACAATTTTCATATAAGAAAAAAATTAAAAAAAAAAAAAAACACTTAATCTTTAGAATAACAAAATTTAATTATCTACAACTCTTCATTAATAAACATGACTCTATTAAACTAGTGAGCCATTAAAAGACAGTGTAACAATGATTTTTTTGTCAATAAATAATGAAAACATATAGTGATTACAGTTAAATTTACCTGCATATTATTTACTTCATTCGCAAATTTATCAGCAATAATATCCTCTTTGATGTTTGCAGGTGTTATTTCATCTTCAGAACAGGAACTATATAAATGATATTCATAAAATATTTTCATCAATTCTATTTTAACACAAAATATTTCAAAAATAAATCTGAAGTTAAACAAGATTTTTAAATATTGTTGATGTTGATTAATATATCAATCCCCTTTTTATTAATATATATTAAAATCTCCTCAATGTAAAAACGTATTAAGCATGGTTTGAGCTATCTTTCACAAAAAAAATTTATCTAATGAATGCATTTAACACTATGGGGTTGATTTGATAATTTAAAAATTATGCACAAATTTAAAAAAAACTATCTTTTTTTGGAAATATCCAAAATCTTCAAAATGATTTTGTTTTATAGTTTTATTTCCTTTCTCTTATGTATTGCATAATACATTCTTAATATTATGTAAAAAATGGTTTTCTACTCTTTCTAATGAAAAATCAAAGATTAAAAATTCAATGATTAAAAAACAAAACAAGAAATTATTTTCAATCATTAGGTTTCAGATAGGCGCGATTTTTCTAAATATTTTCCCAAATATATACAATACACTAGAAGATGTGTAGTCATCCAGATCCAGACAAGTTTTTTTCGGAACTGATTATCCAAATTTATTCATGAATCATACAAACACTAGCAGAATACTTAAGAATAAAATAGTCTATTTTATTTTTGTGTAATCTTCCCTATTTATACTGTTCACCAACATATAAATCAAAATTGAATAACACCATATAATTATGAGAGAAAAATTATCATTTACTAACAGAAAATGAAAAATAACTAATAAGAAAATATTGCCAATAATAATATGTACTTTTTAACTAAATGGAGGAGCCACTGCATCAAAATAAAAGAAATTTAATGACAGTAAAATTGCATTAACTTTTAGCTCACCAAACAAAGTAAGAAAAAAAAAAATCACCTGCACTTAGGCAGAGTAATTAAATAATTTATATTATACAAATAAAAGTGGAAATTTGGTTCTTATCTTCATTCAGTTTTTTTCTTTTTTGTATAAAGAAATATATTTTCATTAAATTGCTAAAAAAGACTGAATAAAATATATTTTGAACTAAAACAGTGCAAATCAAAATAAGAAGAAAAAAATGCAGAAAATGCATCTGATGGAATAAAAAAGCCAAACAAATAAATAAGAAAACACATTAATATCATTCATTCCTCAAGAAGTGATAGTCTTGACTTTCTGAAATGACCAAAATATCAATCTGTAAAAGAAAAATGCCAATATTTCTTTTTTTACAATATTTTGAGATTAGAAACATATATTTATAAAATATATCAATAACAAACTTTAATTTAATGCATTTAGTATTATTTTAATTTCAGAAATTTTTTTAAAAGATGTACAAAATTAAAAAAAAAAAGTAACAAAACATTAGCAATATTGTACGATACTATTTTATTTGTATGATACTTTGAAGATCCCATAATTTAACAAATGATTTGCATTGTTTCCCAATACTCATAAAAAAAACAAAAATTATGCAAGGGGGGGGGTCTTAAAGAAAATGTAAGCAATACGCCCGATACTGAAATCACTTAGTATATATATATATATATATATATATATAGTATCAAATATATTTATTTACCATAAATTAGTCATAGCCTATAATGCTCAGAAATATTTTACATGCAATTTAAAATAATTTTGTATATTATCAACATGAAGTTCATAGTTATCAATCATGTAAGTATTCTGCAGATTGATGCATGAAGAATATGTCCTAAAATATATATACAATAAAATATACTACTAAAAAGTATAATTTATTCCCACTCCTGTGAGTACCACAAATGTTTCAAGTCCTACACATAAACTTTCGATGCTTCACAGTATATAGAGGGGAGAGGATGTGCTCTTCAGGCATGTTTTCCCGACCAAATGATAGCAAAATGTGACACATAACTACAATTTTAGAAAAAAAAAAAAAGGCATAAACCTAATTTTATTTATCTAAAAGTTTAAAGCTTGTAATTGCTTTCGTGAGTAATAGCATTTAAACACATGAGAATATACAGACTGACAGTTTCTACGAATTATGGCAACTTTAAATGTATAATATATGTATATACATATAGACTATTTTTCATATATTTATATGTGCAATAAATTAGATATGGCAGCTATTCCTTCTTTTACAATGTACCACAAAATGTAAAATAATTACAAATTAAATTATTTAGTAAGTAAATTAGTAAATTATGAATAGAGTAAATTATTTTTAGATAAATATATCAAAGTAAAAGTAAGGCAAACAACAAACTGATTAATTGATACAATACAGCCAGAATATTTTGAATCAGAATCTATGCATGACAATTGTTCTTAAGCATTGGAAGTTCTCAAATACAGCACTGATGATGCTATTTAGCAGAAATCCGGTCGCTCAGAAATTTAAATGTAAGCATTCTGTAGATTGATGCAAGTACATAATACAGATGGTTTCTGTTTTTGATTATCAGTAAATGATTAATTGGCAATGGTCACCAAAGATGTTTTATTCTAATTATTAAAAAATATTAGCAAATTGTCAAGTTTAATAAGAATTACTATTATATAAAAAATTCCAGCTTTAGAATAAATTTCCCCGATTTTTCCTGATCTCTCATAACTCCCCGACCTTTCCCAATCAGCTAGCCACCTGGAAATCATAACGCAACAAAAATGGTGCAAGTGTAACTTTATTTTTTAGGAGTCATTATTTTAGCAAATATTATTTTAATCATGAGAAAATAATCTGAGTTGCATGATTTCTTATTCATTATTGTAAGAATTGCCTACTAATATTTATATAAAAAAACATTCTAAGGGAGGAGGGGGGGAATTTGAAAAGATAAATATGAGGTGCTTGTACATTAAAACATAGTACTTGTCCCAGTCAACTGATGATACTTTCTTTTACTTGAGTCACAGGATTCAATAATTTTACTATTTTACCGAAGTTTTATTTTCTCATAGCAAGACATAAAATTAAAGTTAAATACTCCTACATATTCAGCAAAATTATAATTTGGTATTTAGTAAATGATTCATTGCATACATTGGAATCATTATGCTAATCCTTTGCACTTAAGAGGCAATACTTGATCAACACTTAGTTTGTTGCAGCCAAATCCAGTGAAAAAGTCATTGAGTGCAAAGGGTAATTTTTTTATATATATAAATTCTTTGAAAGAATTGTTAACAACCAATATTTATAACTAATAACTAAATGCAATGACAAGTTAATAAATATTTTTTAGTTTTTCACAGAGGTATAAAATATCTTACTTCATTATAAGCATTTCAGCCTCACTGTTTTCCTTTATTTCATCATTAGTAGATTCCTACATATAGATTAAAAAAATACATAGAGATAATCAATTTTATATTATTTAATGCCTTTTACATAACATGTTCAAAAGTTATTTTCTAATTTATTATTATGTAACATGTATTTCTAATAATAAAATAACAAGTAAAATTTAATAGCACAGTTGAATTTATAGATAAAAAAAATCGTAAGAAAATAAAAATGTAATAAAGATGGAATTTTGAAAACAAGAATTAAATAAATTTTCCTTCATACTATTCTTTCATTTGCATTATATTTCAAGGATATACATTTTAAGTAATACATAAAGAAAAAATATTCAAAATGGATACAAAATCATAATAAGATCTAAATTTCCATTCCCATGCATAAGCTATATCAACAAGAAAAAAGCAAAATAATTATAAACATACAAGAGAAAAAATTGAGAATAAGAAATAAACACAGAAAAAGTACTATGGAATAACCCAAGATATTAAAGTTAAGTATTTTCTGCATAAATGATGTTAAATATCTCTATCCTGCTTGAGCCCAGATACCCATCATGTAATGTTGATTTTACTGTCACCCATATCCTAACTGAGTGCCCCAACTTTAATTCTCATCGCATGATATATTTTAACTCATTTTCACTTAACATATAGGAATTAATGGGAGAATCTCCCCCATCAGCATATTTTTAACTTTTTAAAGGCTATTGGGTTTTATCATTATATATATATATATATATATGATTTTTGATAATTCACTTGTTTTACCTACCTCTCAGGTTTTGAGTGCTGCTGTTTTACTGAACTGAATTTTAATGTACTTTATCTATTTAAACTTTTAACTCCTCATGTGGTATCATCTCAAACCATGATTAGCACAGTATAACCTATTTTTGGCTCTTTCGCCATCAAACTTAAATCCATCAACCAACCTGCTTGAGCTGAGGAAATATCATACAGGTGTGTATGTTCTTTTGTATTCATAACTAATAGTAAACAGTATGACATCATTTGTGATAAAATTCAAGGAATTTCATTTCCATCTCACACTGTGAGAAGTCAAATTCAAGAGGTTATTATTTCAAATTACTAGAAAAAGATAATAGAATTAAAATGTCTGATGTAGGAATTTTAATTCTTATAATTTTCTGGAAAAGTGACAAAATTTCAAAAGTTTAGAGATATTCAAAGCGACTCTAAATAAAGATATTCAAGATAAATTTTAATAGAATAATAATTGCTCTATCTGATAGCATACAAATCTTTTTCTTACGATCCCCAGAAATAATACTAAGGTCAAATACATGAAAAAAAACACATAAAAACCAAATATTAAATATAAAACTTTTACATTAAGTATTAAAATTTGGGTCTTCAAATGTCCAACATTCATGATTTCAAACATTAATTTGTGTGCCAAATTTTTGGCCAGTAAATTTTTATAGACACTGCACTCACTTTATTTTATATGTCTAGATTTTAATGCATAACTCTTTCTAGTTTTAATACAAGACTGTATTTTAATTGATAATGATGGCTTTAGTGGATAAATGACTGTTTGAATTGTATTTACAATGGGATTGACAGAAGGCAAATAGTATAACTATCCAGTTGTGTTATTAATTATTTTAGCAATAGGGCTGAAAGGAGATGAATGCTGAAACTGTAAGCAAATCAAAGAAATTGTACAAATTAATTACATGGTCCAATTGAGAATATAAAAGTAATGCATATTCTCAAAAGGAAGAAATAACATTACAAAGAATGCATTAAAATTGAAGCATAGACATTATATATCATTTTTGACTAATTAAAAAAAGAAATAATTAAAAAGAGCATTAAGAAATTACAGAAGTTATCACATTTCACAATATTTACATTACTTACATTAGTTTTAGCAGAAATATAATTTAAGTAAGCAGTATTTACAGCAGAGGTGAACTGTGATTTGACTTCCTTTGGAAGCTTGGCTAAACCAGTCTTCTCTAAATACTTTTTCCTTAATTCTGCTTTGGTAACAGTCCTGAAATACTGTATATTGTTAACAACTAATACTTTTCATCTTTATACAAAATAATCTAATAATAATATAAAAATTTATAAATAATGAAATAAAGTAAAACAATCCGAAACTAACCTATGTAAAAACAATATAAATCAAAAAGTGATTCTAATTTGATATTTAATCAGGAGACTTAAGGGATAATATCCTTAGAGCTTTTATGCTATCCAAAATCTAATGAGATGATTATAGCGTTTTACTGGTCACATTTACCATTTAAAATTCTTTAAAAGATGATGCAATTAATTTGATTAGCAACCATTAATTAATAATTGCAATTTTAATAAGGTTTCTATAAAAAAATTGAATATGTGCTTTAAGCATGCAACTTAACCCTAATTGAGAAGGTGCAGTTTGTCAGACCACTAACGATGGGTTTTTTGGTTATCCCTATTCTATTTTTAGCTTAATCGAATGGATCGACTCTATAGCTTCCCTCTAGCTTTTCTAGCACCTTTTCAACTGGTTTCAGTGGATGCTTTTTGAAAAATAAGTCTGTTATTTCTTTGTGTGACTTCTGTAAAACCACACCTTTTATCGCTCCAGTATTAAACAAGGCTTAGCAGATGGCACTAAAACTTGGTCCTTGAAATATCACCAACCTACTGATCCTCGTTATGAAGCAGAGCTCCAGAGACTTTTAAATGAAGCAGAAAGTAATTTGAGTGATAACTGTACAGAAGAATTTTGTGATGAAAGTTTGCACAAGATTGGTTCTGAATTTTTCGAATTTGAAAAGGAAGATCAGCAGGATAATGAAAATTCTTCATGTAACAATTATTATTATGCAAAAAAATCGTTTTAAATGGTCATCCATTGTACCAAAACAAACTATTAGAACTTTTGTTCACAATATCATTCGACTTCCAGGAATGCAGTCTCATGGAAAATTAGGATAAAGAAAATCCCAAAGCTATCTGGGAACTTCTCTTCACAGATGAAACGCTACAGAATATTGCGAAATGGACAAATGTCAAAATTGAAAATAAAGACGCAGTTTTTCTGATCCAACAAAAAGTGAAATAACAAATACTGACTTGGAAGAATTAAGGGTTCTCTTAGGATTACTTATACACACATCTGTTTTCAAATCACACTATGATTTCTTTGCCACAAATAGAACTGGACGAGACATTTTTCGAGTTGTTATGTCTATAAAGAGATTTAAATTTTTGTTGCCAAGATTTGATAATCCCTAGGATTGAGACATTCACAAAATGATTGATCCTGCAACACTGATTTCCGACACAATCAATTTGTTTATTTTGAACTCCCAAAAGGCCTATACTGTAGTCTAGTGGGTTTGCGTAGATGAAACGCTCATTAGTTTCAGAGACCACGTTATAAAATGTATATGCTGAAGAAGCCAGTTAAGTATGGACTTAAATTCATGTGCTAAACAGATACTCAGAATAATTATGTATATAATTATATTTTATTTATATAAAATAATTATATTATTATTATAGCTAATTTATATTGTGGCAAAGATTCAAATAGTATTGGTTTAGAAGAAAAATAAAAAAATACTATAAGCTAGCTTAGACAGTTTTAAGATTATGTAAACCTATCTTCAAATCCAATAGAATATAACAGTTGACAACTGGTTTACTTCAGTTGAGTTTATTTACAAATTAAAAAATAATGGATTGACATATGTTGGTCATACATCCCTACGGATTTCCTACCAAATAAATCAAAGGAAGTAAGTTCTACAATATATGGATTTACAAAAGATATTACTATAATATCATATGTCCCCTCAAAAAGAAAATCTGTAATTCTTATGTCATCCATGCATCATTCTAATGAAATTGACCCAGAAACTGAAAAAAAAAAAAAATGAAATTATATCTTTATAATTGAAGCAAAGGAGGAGTCAATTCATTAGATG
This sequence comes from Argiope aurantia, assembly GCA_026543865.1. NCBI lineage: Eukaryota > Metazoa > Arthropoda > Arachnida > Araneae > Araneidae > Argiope > Argiope aurantia. The sequence goes on from JAPMOR010060062.1 coordinate 1,068,452, forward strand.
AAAACTGCTCTGTATATTCATGCAGCAGACGACCAAAACAATAGCCTACGACTATTTTTTACCGGCTAATGGATATGAGTAATGTAAATTCAAATATTCTGTACTAAAGTTTTCCTGTAAACTCAGCTGTGAATGGATTGGAATTTAAAAAAAACTCTAGTAAGAGAATTAGTTATCTTCAAAATTAAGTGAAGAATGGGAAATACAAGAAACAATCAGGAATCGCACCTTACAATGAAGTGCATTTTGGGAAGTGATGCAGATGTCCAGCAGCACTTGACCATCCTGGATGAAACAGAGCTGGTAGTGAGAAAATCTTTCAATTTGTATCCACCAAAGAAAAAGAAGAAAACTATATATTTATGCATATATTGTAAGAAACCTATATGCTTAGAATGTATGCGGAAACTCTGATGCTGCTAATTTTCTAAAATTTCTGCATAGATTGAATGCAAAAATTTCGGTTAAAAAAAAAAAAAGGCCAGTTTTTACAAAATATCTATGTTTTTATTTTCATTTAACCGTCCAATTTCTCATTAAGTTGCTTTCTGCAAATTTTTATATACTTCAAATATAAATGTGATTAAAGAAGTAAAAAGTAATAAGCTTTGATTGATGTTTGCAGAATGATTATTGTTGTGAATATGTATTCCGATAAGAAATTGCATGTTTGAATATAATACATTTTTTAAATGATAATACATTTTGAAAAATTTCTAAATAAATTAATATACCAAGAGAAATATCTACAGAAATTACATGCTGATTTTTATCCTAATACTTCACTTGTATGCTTAACATGCCCTCAAAAACTATGCTACACATGTTCACAAGTCTGCATAAAAATGACAGTAAAGAAATGGTACATTTTACTCACTGTCATTTTTTTTCCATATAATTATTGAATTTTTCATTATATTTTTTATATACCTTTTTATGCTGAAAAAATAAATATGATTAAAAAAAATGTTTTTTAAAGAATATTATATGTTGCAACATGTAATTTGAGAAGAAAATGCATGCTGAAACCAAATTATTTTTTTCAATGTTGTATTTTGAAAAATTTCTAAAACATATTTATATAGTAAGAAAAATTTCGGCGGAATATATTAAGCTCCCGTATACGACCTACGCCAAATTAGCGAGAAATTTGGCGATAAACGGAAATTTCTGGTTGCCGTCAGCGGCATATGTATTCCTCTTTATGGTAACCTTAAACCTTAGAACATACTCAGTATTTTTATAAGGAGCAGCTCACATATACAGCTATTAACTTTTATAAACTATGCTTTTAAAATTGAAAAAATATCAATGTTTTCATGAGAACATATTCAGCATAAATTAAGAAATCATTTTTAAAAATCGGAGCAAAAAATAATTTCGCCATCATCATTTAATATTAATTTTGAGCATTTCATTATACTTAAAAGCAAGTGAGCATTTCATCATGCCTCATTATACTTATAATTAAACAAATAGTTTCATTTGGATCTTTATCATAAATATTTCAATACCCTGACTTACGCTCGTGTATTTTGTCAGTCCTAGGATTAAGCCTAATATGGCTTCAAAAATTAGTCAATAATCACAACATTTATCTGAATTATTTAAAATAAAAAGGGGGCACCGCCACCCCCTGACTTATAGTTTAGTGCATTTTGTCAGTCTTAGAAATAAGCCTAACGTGGCTTCAAAACTTCCGGTTATGAATCGCAACATCCTCAACACGCATTATTGGCAACTTCTTGGCGAAAAAAATGGCGCCACTAGGCCGTATACGGGAACTGCTCCTAATTTTTTCTTGAATCAAAGAATTTACCCTTTTCATTTAAAAATATTTTCATGCCTATTTCTTTTAAGTTATAATACTTATTACAGGTCAGTGTTGATAAAATTTCTTTTTAGTAATGCTAATAAAGATGCATAAAATGAATAGGATTTTAGATCACATAAAAGTGCTAAAAAGATTGAAAACCAAATTCTGAAAGTTCTGTCTACCTTCTTTTCACATATAAACGATGTATTTTTAATTTCAAACAAAAGAATTGCATTCTGTTTATCTGCCTCTTAAATATAAATGTTGGGGGTTCTTACCCACTTCCAGTGGTTTCAATAAGCTTATAGCAATATTGAAAATATCCTTTTAGAATGCAGATGAGCATAATTTTATATTACCTCCTTTTCCATTTCCTAAGCAGTATTGCATATTAATAAACTAAGTAATGCGCAATATAAAGATTAAACAATATTTAACAATAATAAGACGGTTATAATCTTTAATAAATGTCGTTATATACAAAAAACAAAACAAAACGAAATAATATAATCATTACTGACAAAAATCAAATATTTTAACAAAAACTACAGTAGAAACACTTACTCAAGATTTGAATCTTTAAGACATTTATTCAATATTTCCAACATAGATTCCATAAATGTGCTGATGAATATAGCACACTTATGAATGAGTATATTGACTTACTGAATCAAAAGGAAATAATATATATAATTTTAAAACTGACTCAAAAATTAAGAAACATGTAAACAGAAATACTCAGGCATTTTTAAAACCGCGCCAAAATTGTAAAATAATGTCACGTGAATGCATATTGCCAACTTCATTCAAGTAATTTTAAATTGTCATCTCTTCCTTCTTCCGGAAAGCTGGAACCGAGCCTACGAAATGATTTCATTTATGTCGCACTATTATTAGTATTAAAGGATTACTATTCTTGGCATTATTATTTTTATTAGATTTTGCCTCCCAGCGATAAAAAAAGGTTATTAAAATCTCACCGACAATGAAAAGACAAACAAACAAAGAAGGGTAAACTTTAAGGGAGAAGGGAAATAAAAAGTAATTTTTCAGGAAAAACACATAGTAATATTCTGCGGTTGTTGATTAATTTCCGTACACTTCTAGAGTATGGCATGTTTTATATTTAACACCGTTTATAATAAAGTCACTCAAATATATATTTTGCAACAGTATTTTTTACTTTAAATTGAATATATTAAAATTTTGTTTCAGTTTTTGGTTTTCAAAGCCACACATAATAAAAAGCATTCGGGCGGGATAACCTGGTTGGTCTACAGTTGGATTTGTGTCTCTTGGGTTGAGAGTTCGAAGCGTGCCGGCAGAAGACTCCCCGTGTGTGTGGTTGCTGGCCCACGTATAATTCTGTCGTGGTCTCAAAGTCCTCCATGTCGAGAGAAATACCACTAGGGGATCTGGATCCCGTCTGATCGCTCTCTGATTCAGTTCTAAATTACGATCTGTGGATGTGTGAATGAATTGCATGAATGAAGTCCGCCCCGTAGAAAGGGTTGTGACGTGTACACTACTTCCAGAGGCGGCGGCAGAGATTTCCCTTAGGGAGAGGCAAGACAAATCCGACAGGGGGCACGCACAATATCTCTAATTTGGCTTCAAAATAACTCATAATAATTAATTTTAGATTTAAAGAAAATAAAGTATTATTTAGTTTCTTTTTTATTCAGGTACTGATCCTTTCTTTCATTGTTAAAAATTTGCAAAGATATTTGTAAAAAATGTTGTTCTCAGTTTCTTTTATTGACTGTCAAAATATCGCTAATATCTGAGCCTATTTTTTTATAAGACTCTTGAGATTTAATTGCATTGAGATCTAATTTTAGAAAAAAATATGATTATATTTTATTCTAGTTTGTAATATATAGATAGGAACATAAATTACGCCAGAATGGCGTGTCATTCTAAATGAACAAATGCATGTTCTTATCGTGGAATCTATATAAAATGAATGTTGCAAGAAAAAGTTTTATAAAAGAATTTTTTTTAGAAATCTAAAATAATAAATAAAAAAAATATTCGATGTTTTCTCCAAAAATAGATTTTTCAGCGTAGTTCCCTACCTAAAATGTTTGTTAACCAAGTATTGCAACAACGAGCAAAAGTGTTTCGAATTCGAGGAGATAAGTGCCCGTGCTCAACAAAAATTTGCTATAGATCAGACACGAATAATATAGAATGCTGAAAAGATACAATGTTGTTGTTTATTAAGAAAGCTGGTGAAAATATTTTTCAAATTTATGTATAAACTTACTATTTTATGTAAGATATGAAAAATACTCTTATGAAAAATGGACTGCTTAAACGTTAGATCCCCCATGTATTTATTTTTCAATATATATTTAGGCTTAAAAATCAATGCATTTTATTAAAAAAACAATTAGATCTTGAATACGAATACCTCTATCTTCATTTTTAGGCACGCGTTCTATGATTAAGTACATTTTTAATTCGAAGTTATTGCAAACTCACATTCCACCCAAAAACGTGAGTTTTATCTCAGTTGCATGCATTGGGTTTTCTTAACCCCTTCATATACAATGGCGAATCTGACGCGCTTATGGAATTATTGAATTTCAAATTTTAAATATGAAATTAAGTGAAAGCATTAAGTAATTTAAAATGCAAAAATCCCTTGAAATTGTATCATTACCTCAAATGCCCTTATATTATTCTAGGGATTAAAATAACAGTAATTGTCCCAAATAAGATCTGTCATCTTATTAGGAAATTAAGTAAATTCGTATGTCAAGGGTTATTGTGTTATTTCTGAATATTCTAAAAATAACTATTTTAATCATCTTTTTATCAAGACATCTTTATTCAAAGTCTATTAAACATTTAGAAGCATCCGAAATTATATAGTTTTTGCCGCGAATAGTTATTGAAAGAAAAAATAATATTTAAAAGATAAGTTCCAGATTACATAGTCATAATATTGTATGGAGAGTCTGAAGATAGGTTGTAATTTATTTATTTATTTAACAAATTGCATATTTGGGTAAACTCTTTTTGTGTAGCTAAAAAGCTATAAAACCAAAAATATTTATTTTTGTCGTCAACTGCAGTCAGCAATATTTATTTAGTGTAATAATTGTAGCCTGATAAATTAGATTGCAAAAGAAAACAGATATTTTACTGGTAAATAAATTTAATTCACAATTTTACAATTTACTTACTTCAGTGATTTATAATGAATTCAAATAATGTGGCTACAGTAAAATAACTCTTTTTAGCATGCATATTCTCAAGAGTGTCAAAAGAAATGAGTGTTTTATTATATTTAGTTTAACCATTAACTAGATTTTAGTCAGACTATTCTCATAGTGAAATGAATAAAATAAATTTATCAATTCGTTACTGAGGAAGTAATAATTATATAAATAAGATGACGATAAGTTTTAGAACATGAATTTGAATGATGAATTATGGAAAACAACTCTATCGTCTTATTCATGAAAAATATAAACGCATCAATTTCTCTAATAATTCCACTGGAAGTAATCGAAATGATGAAAACAATTTTTTTTCCATAATCTATGATAAAATATTATCCGAAGGACAAAGATTAGTCAGGAAAAATTTGACGTCTTATTCATTGGATAGTTTATTGATTATTCTATTAAATTTAGTTTAAACTAAAGGCTGAATGAACATTATGACATTTAAATAAAATGAATGAGAATTTGGACTCGCCGACAACCATTCACATTGAATTTTTAGTCGATCAATCAAAATTTTTTGACAAAATGGGACATATCTTATGTCTTATTCACATGTCGTCTTGTCTGTTATATTGCCAAAAGTAGTGCAAATTAAAAGCTTGATGAACGACATTTGAATCAAATGTCTGAGAATTAGTGGATAGAGTCTTCGACATTCATCACATTCAGTTCATTGTCGGTCGCCTAAAAGTTGCCGGCAGAATGCGATATCTTATTCACTTGTCTAATATATTGCCAAATCTAGTGTAAATTGTAAGCTAAATGAAAGATCATTTCAATCAAATGTCTGAAAATCTGCAGATTTAATGTCTTCGGCATTCACCGCATTGAATTTATAGTCGGCCAACCAAAAATTGCCAGCAATATCACCTTGTCGATATCTTATTCATTTGTTACCTTGTCGGTTATATTAACAAAAGTAGTACAAATTATAAGTTTAATGAACAACATTTGAGTCAGATGCGAACTCAACTCTGCGAACTTAGCATCTTCGACATCCATTACATTCATTTCTTAGTTCGGTCTATCAAAAATTATCCGCAAAATACGATATATTATTGGCCTACCGCCCTATTGATCATTTTGCCGAATATAGTCAAATTACTTTAACCGTTACTTGTGATACTTCGACTGTTTACAATATATTAACTAAGGTGGATTTTAAATAATTATATTCGATAATGCGCTACTCTCTACAACTGCCCTAAAATGGTGAACACTTTTGCCGACTAAACTCTCAATTTCTCGCGGGGGGGGGGGGGGGGCAAGAGGCTGCCAACAGGGGGTCAATTGCCCCCCTTGCCCTCCTGCTACCACCGCCTCTGACTACTTCACTGCTCTTTATTTCTGGTTTAAAACTTCGTTAGAATTCCTAATTACAATCATTACACAGTCCGTCAAAAAAGTAACTGTACACTGCTTGTCATTCTGAAACTAATAACCTCATCACAAGTTTGTAAACGTATATCTTCTTAAAAAATGTTTTATATAAGTTTATGAATTATTTTTTTGTAGAAGGGGTCACTTTCATATTTATCTTTATAAAAGCAAGCTCAATTTTTTTCGAATAACAACTCCCAATTTCAAATATAAATCCAAATTTTCCAGTTTAAAACAGATTTTAATACGTATAACACTTCATAATTTTAACTAATCGGTATATTATGATTATGTAAAGGTATATTATTTTTAAGCATGTGTTATGTTTATGTAACGGTGTTATAAGTACATAGTATTACTTTCATTTAACACATAGTGACATAAACATTTAATGAAATTTTTATTTCTTAATGTTAAATGAGAATTTCTGTTTTTTCAGTATTTTTCAAGATATAATGAGTCTTTCATAATAATTCTTATTTTACATTAAAATGCTCAATAAGGAAGACAAATTAAATATTTTTAAAAAACATAAAAGATTATTCTATATTTTGGTTATGAATTTTTAAATTGAAAAGTGAAAATAATTTGAATGAAAACTCAAAACATGTTTGATATCAATTGAAGGCGCAAGACCTGAAACATTACTATGGCAAATTTTATTCTTTTTGCATATAATTTTGAAGATATGTAGCAATGACCAAAAGTTTTCCGAGGAATATGATTTTATTTTGGGGCATCTCAGCTCTCTGGCAGGCATAAAAAATCTCTAAAACAGAAGGAAAACAAAGTATCCCTTTCAATGCTACTTTAATTTAAGATTCATTTGTTTCTTTTTAAAATAAAAATGAAGATGAAGGGAAATTAGATTCCACGCTCTTTACGTTTCAAGGGAAGTTTCGTTTGGAGTAAACGGGAGTTTAATACAATTGTAGAAATGATTTGTGAGATCTTTAATTAATGAAAAAAAAAGCAAAAATGTATATCAAGTAGAATTTATGTAGCAAAAAATGTCTAAATGAATGAAACATTATTAAATAAAATATAAAAACAACTCATTGTGCAAGAATAATGCAGTATCACTAAACTTTGAAAAAATAACTTTTTAAAAAAATGAAAGGGAAGCTAAAAATACTTCTGAAAATTAATTGTTCTCATTTAATGCTCTTCCTGATTAAAAGATTGTTCATAAATTCGTAAAAATGATTTTAAGCATTGTTTGATGGAAACTTGAACTTGTTTATGGACTTATTATGTAACATATATTTCAATAATAAAGAAAGTTTTTTTGGAAATAAGCATCATTTTTTATTTTTCAGCTGTTCCAAAACCTTTTTAATGTAAGCTTGTTTATTAATACTAACTGCGGCTCATATTTAAAATTTTTATTTTAAATGAAATGATTCGATAATAGTATTTACCACTTTTTATTTATTTGAAATTGAATATGCAAATGCAATGTGCATGCATTTCAAATTTTTATTTATCATGATTTATTGCTTTTAGCATCGATAAAATAAAAGCATTAATTTTTCTTAGGCAAAGTTACCATATTAACGATTGAAAGAAAACTGGCATATAGGAGAGTGTTAAGAGAATACTTATCTGCTACGTTTGCATATATTTAAAAGGTTCCAAAATAGTTTACTTGTATATAACTCCGCTTATTTTGAACTGGTTTATCTTAAATTTTACAAATAGATATCTAATTATTCATAATCATTTAACAGATGAAAAATCGGTGGTCGTAAGCGGGAAATTTGAAGATAACGCAAATATAAAAGAAAATAAGAATTTAAAAAGAAGTTTACTTCCACATTGATTGACATATTAACTTTAAGTTTATTTTCAATAGATTACGAAAAATAAGAATTTTCTTAATGGTTTATTCCCAACTGATTTCGAAAATTCTTGTTTCATATGAATGCTCAAGACCCCTTGATTCTTCATCAATGGACATTTATCCCTTTCCTTTCTATTTCCAGATGCATTATGCAATAAAATTTTCACACAGCCCGCAACTTCAACAACTAGAAAAGTTTCTTCAATTTTTGTCGCCAGTTTGACAATTTAGCTAAGAAATGAGAATGCTCCATCATTATTGTGAAATTTTTACTTATACTTTATTGCGACTATAATTTTGCTGTGCCCAGAGATAGTCCATTTATGACAAAAAATATTTTTATTAATACTTGCCGCTTTTGACGGTCATATGCGTTAACCCTTAACTGGGAAGGTGAAATTTTAGGACTTAACTGGGGAGGTACGGTCTACGAGACCGCATTTCATTTACACTCAAATTAAATTTTCTAATGAATGTATTAGTATGAAAAACTGCCAATATATTTTTCAGATATTTTTCTTGATATATAGATATGTTTCAGAAATTTTTCAAAAAATATTATCATTGAAAAAAGTAAATGCGTTGGAACATACATTTTCTTCTTAAATTGCATGTTACCATAAATAATATTCTTGGAAAAACTATATTACTTTTACTTTTTAAATCATATTTATTTTTACAGTATATGAAGGTATATAGAAGACAATATAATGTAAAATTCAACGTGTATTGGAGGTTACAAAACAAAAAGCTACAGGGTCAATCCATTCAATTGAGCTAAAAACAGAATAGGAGTGACCGACAATCCATCGCTAGCGGTCTCACAGACCACACGACCCCAGTTAAGGGGTAATATAAGCATGTCGACAAATTTTGATAAAATGTATCTTATCAAAACGGAATAAGGCATCATATTTTAAATTACGACTACCTGAAAAGGACTGCGCCCTCTGATTGGTTATCTATTTGAAGAGGCGTAATCAATTGGGACGTAAAAAAAAAAAAAAAAAAAAAAAAAAAGATTTTGGTTCAAATGTTAAGGCAGAGGCTCTCTCTCTCTTATTTTGTAATATTAAAGTTATAATATTATAAAATTTTAATTAATATAGACGCCTAATAGATATTAATAGAATAAATATTAATATCAATTAATATATTAATGAAATTAATATGGCCGCCTAAAGCGGCAAGTATTAATAAGAATAATTTTCGCCATGGATGAATTACCCTTATCATAGCGAAATTATAATCACAATAAAATATAAATAAAAATTTTACAATAATTATGGAGCGTTCTGATTGGGTATCTATGTTTGTAAAGATGTGAAACTATGTAAAAAAAAAGGCGAAATTGGTCTAATTTTTAAGATAAAAGCTCTTTCTCTTATTTTGCATTATTAAAATTCTATAATAATATATATAATTCTATTCTATAATATTATATATAATTCTAATAATATTATATTTCATAATAATTCTATTTTTTCATATTATTCATAATTTTGTAGGTGGAAGCGACAGATGCTCCGAGATCATGCGTTTGGGAATTGTGAGCTTGGAAGGTACGATACAAAATAAAAATTTGCAAAATCGGTACCTTACATATTTTATTCATCGGTTATGACTATCGAATGTTAACATTTCCCTCCTCCTTCCAAGAGTAAAATAATGCCGGAAATCAATTGTGGTTAGAGAAGGGCATCATTGATTTGAAGTTTATATGACCTTCATATAAGCACTAATGATATTGATTTCGTTTAAATAAAAATTGACAAAATCGGCACGTGCTTGTGAGTGAATGAATCGTCCCTTTGTTTATTATTTTAAATATGTAGATGATGGGTGAGCAATTGGTAGCCAAAGGTAGATCCCCGGTTTTAAATAAACAGGAGATATATTCTATTGTAATTGAAAGAAAATTTGAGAGTTTTTGGTAGTATTCACAGTAATCTTCATAAAATGACCTCTTTTTAATTATTTAATTTTTTATAGTATTAAATTTGTAATAATCAAAGTAGTTTATTACAATTTCGATTACATGTCAATTTAATTATTCATCGCTTTATGTCTTATTCCGTGTAAGACGTATAAACGATGCTTTATTTCTATCAATAATAAATGAATAAATCTCTAATAATCTACGATTTTTAATTAAAAGTATTTCAATTAAAGTATTTCTAAATGTCAATAATCGATGAATCTCATAACCAAACAAATTTCATCATTTGATTTGAGAGATTGTTTTCTGATAGATAATGATATTAAAGATGCACAAAGAAATCTTACCATGTGAAGCTATTAATTAGAATAATTAAATTCTGGAAATATAAATAGTTAGGAGAAACACACGGTATATATACAAGGCATTTGTTTACTTTTGTGATATTTCGTTTGAAAGTAAGAAAACAGAAATACATTTGGAATCAAAACATAATTTAATAAAACATTTTTTCACATATTTACATATTTACACTATAATTAAATGGTAAGAAGCCTATTTTTTTAACATTTTGATTTTCTAAAATAGTCAATAACAAGTAATAATCACGAAATGTCATACATGGATACTTATTATCAAAACAAAATAATTCAACGTTTAGATTATTTAAATTTTTGAAATAAAAGCAGATAAGTTTTTGAGAACTCTTAAAATGTATTTTTAACAATCAAGAACAACATTTTTTGAATTTTACTAATATCTAATGCGTCGACTCTGTATTCATATAAATGTGGTCAAAGTTATAATGTAAAAGAAGAAAAAAAAATGTTTTTTTTGAAAATTAAAAGAATGTTTGTAAAAATTGATCGAACAAATAAATGTTTTACACTTTGTAAAAGACTGAATTTTTTTCTTTCCAAATAATATTTTTAATATGAGAAGCGGTTAAAGAAAGCTTATGAACCTGGGGAATATTTGCCATTTTAATTTTAAAGTAAATAGGGAATAGAAATGTTATTAGTCTAGATGTATTGAAGGAAGAGATCATAAACAAATTGTATTAAGTACCTAGGAATTGTTAGTCGTGTTATTGTTAAGTTGTAAAATAATTATATTTTTCAGTAAAATTTTAAAATTATTTAATAAAAATATGTTTTATATCTAATTGCAGCAATCAAAAGATGCCTTGGAGATATGCCTAAATAATAGCGGATTTATAAAATAGTTGCCGCCAGCGGATATTGAATACCTTCTTTTATTTACAGTGCCATGGATGCTTTTTAAGGCTATGCTTGCATGCCATATCCAGGATCGGCAAAATTTCGCTGACAATTCAATTGGTGGGTCTAAAGACTTAGGAAGCTTCAAGAATTCGAATTCTTTAACTTAATATGTTTTAATTAGCAAAACATTTTAAAAGAAATAATGACTACTCTTTAAACACCATTATTTCTGTGATTCTAAATTTTACTGTGCCAAAATTCTTCAAAAGGATATTCCTTATTTAAGAAAATGACATAGATGGAATGAAAGAAGAATAATTTAAATTAGCTTCTAAATTGAAATAGAAGTTATTCAAATGATTCTTCAGTTAATTCTCGTCGTAAGTTGGAACATTCCGATGCTACTAGAATGATTTATCAATGATAATGAAAATAATTTTAATGATGTTCTACTCTTCTCAATATTCTTTGAACGATATGTTTCATGATTCGGGGTAAAATGTAATGTGTTTCATGATCGCTGGAAGCAACTTCAAACTCTTCCGAAGAGGTGGATTTGGGATTTTTAGTCTGTTTTTCTTGTTCTTTGGGTTCTTCTTCCCTCACCATTTCCACTTCTTCTCCTTCTTCATCTTCTTCTTCTTCTCGCTCTTGTTCTTCTTCATCGTCAGAGTCAAGAAGGTCCGAGTTTAATAATATTGCTGCTGAAAGAGTGCCTTCGTCACTTAATATTTCACCAAAAGTTGGCAAGACTGGGACATAGGAATTTATGACGGTTTCCGAGGCATAAGGTCTGTTATTCATTCTGTATTCATTATTCCACGCTGTTGCAAGCATTTGCTGGCGTGCTTGTTGCATCAATGCCTGATGCATCATATATTGTTGATGTCGATGCATCATTGCCATCATGTAAGGGTGCATCACAGGTCTTCTAGGTATAGATGCTGTGGGAGCAACCATTGGTCCAGCTGGATGCATCATAGGTCTTCGAGGAGCAATCATTGGTTGGTAATGATGAACTGGAGGAGGCGCCCTCATACTGTATCCTCCAATAAACTGGCGAACAGGATTAAAAACAGATCTTCCTTGAGTACCTCCACCACCTCCACCTCCCATGTTGCCCAAATCTTCCATTAGCATAGTGGTGATAAGTCCTGCAGCAAGAATTTCGGCCACATCACTACCTCCTCCTCCACCACCACCTCCCCCAAACATCTCAAAGATAGCATTAGATGGTGTTAAAACACAGGACAGTTGGATAAATATTAAAATTATGCCCCAAGATTTGTTTTTCAAAATCATGCTGCTTCCTAAAAGAAAAAAAAAATGAAATTCATGTATAATTGTTAAGGATTTACACAAATAACATTTTCTATTATGTTAAAATAATAATCAGATTTTTTAAAACATATTTATATAATTTCATTTACTTTATGATAAGTTATTTAGGATGCATTAAGATTTGATTATTTTTATTTTGAAAGGCTTTAGAAAGATTCTGTTGCACACCGTATTAAAGAATTTTTTAAAAAATAAAATAAAATATTAAAAGAATAATTTTTAAAACAATTTTTGTATTTATGTGTCTCATAAATTTTCAACAATATTGTCAAAACACGGATTTAAAATATTAAAACGGAAATATTTAAGATTTGATTATTTTATTTTTAAAAACTTTAGAAAGATTCTATTGTAAGTCTTATTAAAGAATTTATTAAAAGTTAAAGTAAAAACTAATGAAAGGATAATTTTATAATAATTTTATATTTATGTGTCTTATAAATTTTCACCAATATTTACAAAATACGGCTAGAAAATATTAAAATCAAGTCGAAAAGGATGGTAATAGTAAAATAGTAAAAAATTAAATTTGATTAAACAATCAAATAACAGGAGTATACATTTTCTATTTTGTTTTCATAGAATACAAAGAAATTTCTAAATTCTTCAAACATTATTCTTCAATTCTTCAAAACACATATTTACTGCATGAAAATTGATACAGACTGATTTTAGAAAAAATGTAAGCAACAGTGCGTGAATCTCTCTCTCTCTCTCTATTGATGTTTCTCTATTTAAAGAGCAAAAATAAAAACATTATTGCCAGATTTACTTTCTAACAGAGCAGTGAATCTCAAATTGATTCAAAGTATTTGCTTCAGTTGACAGATTTAAGAATTTGCCACTGAACTGAGCAACAAAAATTCTCACCAGCTGTGTCTTACAATGCTTTTGAGAGGCAATGTTAAGAGCATTAAAGTATTCAGTTACACGATTAACCATGTTTAATTAGGAAAAAAAGGAGAGGAATTTAGTGATTAGTCAATAGATGATCCTCTTGATGGAAAGAAAGCCGCTTTTTTGATGGTGTTTAAAAATAAAAGGAAAGGGTATTTAGATATCTCACAATGTAAGTATCTAACATTCAGGAAGAAACTGCGATACTGCGATGACCTTTTTTTTTTTTTTTAATTCTTAGTAAAATTGAACAAACCCATGGATTGGAAAAAAAATATTTTTAAAGATTAAATTATAGTTCAAATGAGAATTTAAGTATGGATAAGGATTAATTAGCAATTTTTTTAAGCTACCCTAGAGCTATTTTAGGATGAATCTAGAAATTCTAAATTGTTGGTCAAATAATGAAACTTCGTCTGCTGAAGTATAAGTAATGGATTTTAGTGTGTTAGCCCCAGAAATTATGGATCTGGTACTTGCAGACTTTTCTTTACGAAGCTCAAACTTGGTTACCATACCAGTAAGAGAACGATATATCTACAATTTTTAAAGTATTAGTTGAAATTTCATGTTTTAAATAAAAGAATAAGGTATAACTGAAAATGTAAAAATAACATATTTGATTAAAATTAAATTACTGCTGATACATCTTAAATGTTATAAGATAAAATACTTTTAGCTCATTTTTATGCTACTTTATCAGCGACAGATAGAGGAAATTAATTTTAAACTTTTTATGATATTAAAATTTTAGGAGAATTTATACTTTTCAGGTGATCATTAATTACAATTTTCTTCGTCAGTTACAATAAATTGATCATTTGAATGGTGTAAATTCTCTTACATTTTTAATATCAAGAAATTTCTCAGTTTTTTAAAAAGAGCAATGTAAATTTTGAAATAAACAGCTCTGAAAAAATATAATAAAGTTAGCAGTTAGAAAAGGCTTTCGGAGCATTAGCTTGATGGTAATCTTTCAATCTCATGAAAGGCGGATCATTGGCTGAGATCTTAATTCTGTGGGGAATATACTCTGTATGTGAGCAGTGGTGATTCTCGGTATAAAGACTAGTCAAAATTTTATGTTATGCATGGTTTGGTACTGAAATCAAGAGAATAATTGGCTATTTTATACGCTCATTTTCTATTCAAATTACTATGCTTATTTTCAATCGTTCTTTTGCAACTTCAGACTAAAAAATTTTTTATTTGTTTTTTTTAACAATATATTTTAGTTAGATCTCTAGCAGCTCTCAGTAAGACGAAACAATTACTTGGCAAAGAATTAATAAACTGAGAATCCTTCCAGATCTCTTTGTGATTATGTTGTAACTATTTAATAAATAAATTTTAAATTTTTATTAATTTTTAAATAAAATTTTAATTTTTTATTAGTTGTTCTTCGGTAATATACCTTTCGTGCTGCAACGCTTAGAGCGATCTCTTAAAAAAAAAGAAAAATGAATAGAAACTTGAGATACATAAATGCTTAGTAAATTTTGAAACCAATTCAATAGTTTTAAAAATAACTTTCGATGATGAATTTTAAAAAAAATATGGCTGAACTGAAATGAGCTATGCGGAAAGAATAAGAAGATTATAAACTTTTATTGTGTATAGTTACACGTTTTGTTGTTAATCAGGTAGTAAACCTCCAATCTCACGAAATGCTTAAAAAATATGTGGTGAAAGGAGGATTTTTTTTAAAATCTTGGAATAATTTGCCTTACTTTACTTCATATATTTTGGACAAATTGACAATGATGTGTTCGCATAACATTTATCCATACCTATTGAGGCCTAAGTCATTTTAAATTCATAATTAATATACATAATGATTTTGATTGAATAATTATACAACGAGAATTGATTTATGCTTATGTTAGGAACTATTTCACTGTCGTCCATGCTTATTTTTAGCAATTTTTCACGGTATTCGTTTTCCAAATTCTATATTTTTTATCGGACTTTGGCACTTACGATTTTAATTTAATTTTAATGACATTTTAATTCTGACCACCTATAATATGATAAGAACAAAGAACAGTGCCATTTGATCTTTAATTAAAAAATAGCGATAAATTGTGTATGATAAGCTATTTTATCTTAGGAAATTTTACATTATTTTATAAGATAAATATAGTAACGCCAGTGATTGTGGTAAGAAAAATTCACTTCTTATTTGCTTTTAATGGCATATGCTTTCATTGAATCCTTTAGTTCCTTACGTTTTGCAACTCAAAAATGCTTGAAAAAACGCGATTTTTTTAAAAATTAGAAAATGTTTAATATTATTTCTGATTTTGTTTTATCTAGTTGGAAGTTTTTATTATTGTAATTTCCTGCATAAGGTTTGCTTCGAATTGCATAAAATAATGTAAATCGACTGGAAAAAGAATGTCACCCACCTCGCGACATTCATTACTCGGAATATTTTGTCAAAGGTTCGTGTCTCACGAAGCCTTCATTGATGATTTCTAAAAGAACTTTATACATAAAATGATCATCGAATAACCATTAACGACATCAATATGTCGTTAGAAAATGATGCCAGTGAAACAGGATTATACAACTACGATTGAATGCTTGTTTTGTGACAAATTCTTTGTTGATTTCATTAGAAATGACATCGTAATGTTTGTGTACTCGCCGAAACAAGAGATAATTGAGGTTATTCTCAAAGGAAAACTGTTTTTCTTAGGAATATTTGATTTATTAAAACTACGCTGTGACTATTGGAACCAGAACTGTTAAATTTGAACTTCAGTCAAATGGCAAGGACACCACTTTGAGAAGTACATTATATTGCCACTTTCGCATTGTTCCAAATTGCTAGAGTTAATTTTTTCTTTGTAGTCGGTATAGATTTGGTATCGTTTGTGCTTTTTTCTTGCATACTGGCAAGTGCAAGAGCAATATCTTTCATTTCGCATCGCATTCGTAACTAATCTACCTTTTCTCTAATCACCTAATCGAATCAAGAAAGTCTTGCTATTTGATTTATTGTATCATCCTTTATATGATGGCTGAATTTATCGACAATAGGATAAGATAGCACATATATCTTTATTGGTTGTAAATAGACGCCGCAATCTTATGTTTTGGTTACTTGAAAAAGAAGGAAAGCGTTTCTATTTCTTTAACTGCCTTTGTTTTAAATAATATTTTGAGATTCAATCTATCCGTAATATGAATCGATGTCAAATTAATCTCTATGAGTGACTACAGATTTTTTAAATTTTATGCCAGATCCTTTTTAATTATTTCATTCTAAACCCAATTTTTTAAAGAAAAGCATCTCCATTATTATAAAACAACGTATTATTTCCTTTCCTTTCCTTAAATGAAGCTTTAAGGGCTAAATGTAACCGACGTATTTAACATTAAATATAATATGGAGCTGAAAGTATGTGATGCTCATTACTTTTTGAATTGCAGTAGCTATCATTCTAGTATGATGAAGATGTTGATTCAGAAATTGACAAAAAAGTACATTTTGCTTGATTTGACTGCTGTTGAAAAGAAGAACTTGGTGTGCATTTTCGAATTTAGCCAAGATCTATTATGAGACAATCGCAAGATCCTGATTCGAGGTGAAAAAAAAATCTGAGGTGACACTTTACTTTTCTGCTTTTCATTTGATATCAATGCATGGTTATTTGCTCTACAGTAACAGTTGTTAGTGAAAGTGCATAGAGCTCACATGCAAGACTAATCTTGGTAGAGGCGGCATTTTAGACTGATTCCTCAGATCCTGTAAGTGATACTCTTTCATGAAGTCATAGCGGCCCTGGTGTAATTGGAAGATAATTTCATTTTTTATTTTAATGTATAATTCAACGGATATAAAAAGGTTTTTATGGGGTTTTAAGCAAAACTATAGGGAATTAATTTTTATTTTTTCAATAAAGTGTGAGATTATTAATTCTTTTAGTTTTCCATATACTTTTAAGAAATGGAACTAACCATATGAAACAAAAAGAGAAAAAAATTATTCATTTTATTTTCAAAGAGATAATGACGATAATTTTTAGAAATAATTTTGTAGAGATAATAATTAATAAAAGAAAATATGTAGCACATTAAAAATCTTAAATTATTTTTCAGATTTTCAAGAAATTTTTCTAGCAATATCTCTGAAAAAAAAAAGAAAAAAGCCCTGCAGTGTTTCTGCTGAAATTCAATAATATGGATTTATTCTGAAATAATTAATACTGCTCATGTACAAAAATACTGACATCTTATACATTGAAAATTATTATTTCAAAATTTATATAGAAAACAGCTAAAAAGAGAAAACCATAAATGATTGGATCAGAAAAATAAACCAGTAAATTTTAAAATAATTCTCTTAAAAAATCACATTTCTTTACATTATTTGATTATTTTTTCAAAAATAGACTTTTTTTTTTTATCAATATGTTGGGGTCAACATTTTTTGTCATTTATATTATTAGATAACACTTGAATCCTCCAAAAAATAGTCATATGTCGGATTAAAAAGATAAATCAATGTAGGTAATTTTCAAAAATTGCTCTAAAAATTTGTCGCCTTAAATTATGATACTAAGGCCTTTTGAACATACAATTTATTACTTGAAATTTTTTTTAATTATGATTTTCCTGTAAATGATAAAAATAAATGTTTGTACAAAATGCCATATAATTTTCATTTAGCTTGAAATATAGAAGAATATTAAAAAAATTTTAAATTTATCATGAAAATTCTCACTTTTGCGTATATTTTTCTCTGAGTGAAAGAAATTCAAACATAAATAACAAATAATAATTATCGTTAGAAACATTAGTGTTTATTTGTAAGCAATTTATTTGAATTTAAAAAAAATCATGATATAAGCGATTTTTTATAAACTTGTTTCATTTTAATTGTTTATCAAAAATATAATTACTATATTGTTTTATATTTAGAGCAAGATTTACTTGAATTATTAATTTCTTTTTATCAAAATCAATATTTTATACTGAGAGGTGTATGAATTACTGTCAAACACTTTTCTCAGGATTCGTAGCACTTTTTTTCTTTAAACCAATTGATTTTAAAAACAAATATTTAAAAGGTTAATAAAATTTATTTTCAACAAAATGCCACGAGTAAAAAAAATTCGATTGATTGTTCTATTGAATAATATTTAAAATACTTTATTAAATGCTTAGATTTTTTGAACTAAAAAAATTACATAAATTCCAGTTTTAAAATATAATCAATAACAGTTTAATCTACAGCGAAAGTATTTGAAAATATTTGGGAAAGCTAAATAAAATTATAATTTAAAATAAGCCTCGATTTTTTTGGCAGTAAAAGAAATCTCATGAAGTTAAAGAATTGTATTACATTCTGATATTTTAATTTTAAAATTTTAAAATTCGCATTATAATAAATTCTATTTCTTTAATTTACGAAGTTTTTTTTGGACTATAAGAAATTCTTGATTTGTCTCTAAATAATTGATAAAACGCATTTAAATTTCTCATTAAAAAGGATACAAAATTATGTTGGGCACTGACGTCTTTTAGAATTTTACATGCATTCATCATAAATAAAACTGAAAATTTTCGTCAAATTTAATGGTGATTTTTAATATTTGGTATAATTTCTTACTTCCATTATGTAGTTAATTTCAATACACAACTAAGCATAGCTGTTTGAGATCCTAAATTCGTTGGAAATTTATGAAAAATAAAGTTTAAACTAGGCAAAAATATCCAGAGTAGAATATCTTACAAAAATATTAACTTTAATATTCTCTAAATGAAATTAAATGATAAAAGTATTATAGATGCATTATACAAAGTTTTCATAGGTAATGGAGAATGACATATTCAGGACAGTGCAATAAAGCAGAAATTAGTTTGAATTATGACAAAAAATAATTATTTTAAAACTTAATATTTTGTAAAAATAATATGAAATCTTTGAAATAAATGAATTTAAAATTAAATTTAATCACAAGAGTTTTAAAATGATTAATTTTTCCTTTATTAATCGCATATATAAGTAAATAAATAATCAAAATTCTTTATTTCAAAATATGGCATATCATATATTAGAATAATCAACATTGATCTAAATTATATTGTGAATGAAAAAAATATTATAAAATTCTATTAACAACTATGTATATAATTCTGAAATCTGCATAATGATGAAGAAGGCATTTTCTTTAATAAATTCAATAAAATTTAAATTAAATTGTACAAAATAGAAATATTTTCTATTGAATTATAGGAATTGTAGAATTTTTTAATCAGAAATAGTTTTTTTGAGAGTATCCAGATTTTAAATTTTATCATAATTCGAAACTATACGTATATGAAAGAATAAATTTTTGTTCTTTACATTAATTTCTTTTTCAAATTGATATTTTAGATAGTATATAATAATCTTATATTTTTAAAGCATTTTCATGTTCAGGGGCTTCGAATTCAAAATATACCAAATACTTAATTACTACCTAAACATATCCCATATGAATAAAGAAATTGGAATATCCACTTGGTAAATTAGCTTACCCGTTGTACGTATTATTTAGTCACAACTGCCCAAAATCGCCGATACCTCAAGAGAGTCCGCACACAGAATGACAGTTATTCCTCGTGAGAAGTTCTTAAGTCCCATTTAGAAGACGGAAAAAGCAAATAAAAATGACTACCGTGCAGGGATCTTACTTCACGAGGAAGACTGGAGCATTTTTTTTCTCTTTTTGTTGTTTTCCCCATCCACCCAATCAGGAGTGGATCATGATCCGCTGCACCAAGATTATTTCCAGTGACAGTTGAAGAAAGGAGATTTTTCCTTTCTAGCAGGATGTTAATAGCTTTCACTTTTGTTGAAGATTTTCGTAAAACGACAGGAAGTTTCCGACTCGTTTTCGGAAATGGCAGTTTTGTTTTCGGTTATTTTGAACGGATAAAATAAGGAAGTGTTTTTTTTTCTCCCCATTATAGTGTTTCTGATGTAAACGGGAATGTTGTGTTTTGGTCATTAAGAAAGCATATTTCAATATTCAATTGCGGAAGGATGTGATTTTTGGAATATATGTGTGAGTTTGAATGCCGGAAGCTTATTGTTGATTATCAGTTATTTCCATCAGTTGGGATATTTGTGTGGGAGATAAAATCTCTTTAGAGGCAAAGGGTTTGTTTCCTTCACTTAAACGAAATATTTGTGCTAATTGATGTGCTCGCGAAATTATGTATTTTTTTTCGAATATTTTAAACATTAACATGAGATTTTATAATCATTTAATGGTAGTACAATAAATGTAATGTATTCATGTATGACAGTCTAAATCAGTTTATAAGTTTTCCTTTCTACTTGGATGAGATGTAGAATATTTTTTTATTTCATTTGAAATGATCGTTTGCTACACTGAATCCTTATTTTTAATCTAAATGCATTTCCATGAATACAAAGTAATTTAACGACCAAAATGCACAGTTTCTTTTATTAATATAAATAAATTAAATACCTTTTTATTG
>JAPMOR010060062.1:1089729-1132562 GCA_026543865.1 Argiope aurantia
ATATATATATATGAATGTGTAGTAAACGTAACGAAGCTAAATTTATACATTCAGAATGAATGATTTTCCATTAATGTGAAGAAAATTTCTTGTTTTGCTCATTCATGAATTGCTGAAAACCATTTCATAAAGAAAACAGTACCAGCTCAGTCTTCTCATGTTTAGACTTCTTAGCTGTTGGAGTTTGCAATCAGCCAATATTTCCCCTAATCGTATAATATCGCTTGTGGTAATATGTTAGTTCAATTTATGAAAGAATATCTTAGTGATAAGTATAGTTATTCACTAGGATATTTTTCTAACAGTGTATCAATATATAATTATTGATTATTCCAAAAAGCCTAAGGGAGTTTTTAAAAAAAGAGAACAATTTCTGGCAAAACGCGCTTACCTTAATAGGATTTAAATGCAAATGAATTTTTTACATACAATTTTACCCATTTCGCTTATAAAAGATAAGGAATAAAAACATTTAAGAAAATATAATCAAACAGCAATTTAATATCGAGGTAAAATTAATGACAATTTAAATAAAAAAATTTTGGTATAAAAATGAATAAATAAATTAGTATAGTTAAATTTTAGTTAAATCTTAAATTTTAAACCTGAGAAAAAAATTTAATAGGTTCTTTGATAGCAATTTTGTGCCATTTCATAAAATTTTGAATTTGTCTTATTTCTATCATAAATATGAAATGCAAAATATTCCGTTATGTGTTTCGAACTTACCACATTTATTTCTTTGTATTCAAAAATTAAAAATATAACTAAGATTTTGAGAGTTTATTTTAAGTTCAATGAGTTTGTGATAAATTAAGATCATTTTAATTAATGATCAGAATAATATCTAATTAAACATGGTTTGCCGTTTAAATAATTAAAACATTAACTGATAATTTCATTTAAAGAAACGTAAACAGGAGATTTAAAAAAAATTATATCGTACATTTTTATATTTTCCAACAGATGTAGTGTAAATAAATGTAAGAATAACAAGAAAAACATTAAAAACACTAACCTGAAAATTGATTTTTAATTAAAATTAATTGATGAAAATGTCATTGCCCTAATTATTTTGTCATGTTAATAACAATAGTTTTAAATAAACAAGTTTATTAAATAGCTATTAAATTTTTTGAAAAACAAAACAGAAAAAATATATACACGCACGCACGCATGCACGCACGCACACACACGCACACGCACACACACACACACACACACACACACACACTGCAGGTGAAGCAAATATAATGCGAGTTTAAAATTAGGAAAAGATTTAGCAATTAATGCTCGATATTTATTGATTTAATATAAATTTTCACTTCCAAAGTAACTGAAAAATTCTGAAAAAAATTTAATAAAGTTAAAAAAAACCTTTTCACTCATACTAAGTGAAAGTAAACTGATGTTCTAAAGGTAAATTACAGATAAAATTTTCAAAATTATTCCAAATAAATTTCTCATTATTTAAAAAAAAATTATGTTTCAAATAATTTGAAAAATAAGCAGTGCAGTGTTGGCACCTTTATTGTACAAAGTTCCGTTAAAATATTACTTTGAAAAAAATGTTACTTTTTAGAAATTTAAAGAAATATCTAAAAAGTAATGTTTTCTAGGAAATCATAAAACTGATCTAATTTCAGATTTTTTTCTATAGAAGTGTGGTTTTCATCAGATATTCACAAATGATTGATTAAAATGAAAAGGAGCTGTCGTGATCGTTTAGATGATGAATTATAGTGGAAAATTTATTGGGGGCCTATTGTTGTCCAATCTAAAGTGAATGTTGCTCGATGTTTAGTATCTTTCAAATGGTAGTATCCAAATTATAGAAGAAATTAGAAACAGGAAGTATCATCACATAGGTCATTAAAAGTCTTCTACTAGTCAAGACACTTGTATATGATCGTTAAATATCATTAAATGAATTGGGCCATTGAGAGCAGAGAAGGTTGTCCAGCAGATTCCTGATCTCACAAATAACTCCATCATAGTGATCAGTTTTCCATGTTTTAAAAGATAATAGCGTACATCATGCTATCTCCAAACGAACTTCTTTGATAATTGTTTTATGAACTGAATTTAGAAAAAAGTGAATAATTTATTGATTTTTGAGCTTTAGTGTATTTGAAACCTTAACACTCAATCATTATTTAATTGAGAGAACACTAGTTAATGAAGTTAATTTACGACATCACATCGTATTATTAATATTATTGCTTAAGACAAGACAACATATAATTACATATAATAAACATATAATTAAATATTGTATTACGATATTTTATCATACGTTTTACTCTCACATCCACTATGCATTGGTAAAGGCTCTATTGTGGCATCATAACCTTTTTTATTCCCGCAAGACATGGAATAGAACCAAAAGTTAAATTTGGATGATGTATAGGATGTATATTACGTATGTATGAAATGATACTACAGATTTCCCTCCCTCCATACAGTTAAAAATAAAAATAAAAGCAAAATTTCTTTCTGGAAAATTTATTTGATGAAGAATAATGCTTCTTTGATAAAATATCATTGGTTAATTCACATGATAAATTATTCATTTATTTTGGTAACTGGCTGATATAAGCATACCACAGATATAAAATTTAAAAAAACAATATAACCTAATTTTCCCATTAATTATTAATAATTTTTAAGGAATGATACAAAATCTAATAAAAAATTAGACTATTATTTGAAAGCAAACAAAAAAAAATTATAGATAATGCTCAAAATATTTTCATTCGGTAATGATGTTGAAACTAAAGATAAAATAGTATATAGAAAGACCAAATAGATATAATATAGATCTTTCTTATATATCGAAACATAGCTCTTAATTCATAAAAAATAACTATTTAATTAACTGTCAGATAACTTTTCCTGAAATTCTCCTTGTATTCTATGGTATTTATAGGAAGAAAATAAATTCAATAGCTTGGACTTTTAGAGCACACTAACTATTTCTTAATTTACATTTATATTATATGCAGTATGTATGTATATAACTGTCAAAATTTAATATATTATAATATTACAATGCAAATTCGAAGTATTTACAGTAACAGTAAGTTAAGTAGAAAAAAAAAGAGAAACAGTAAAGCATTTCTTATTTTCAAAAGACATTGAAATGCGATTAGCATTTAAAATCAGTAGTTTGTATATATTAGCTTCTTGCGAAATAAATATGTAGCGTTAATATTTATATATATATAAAGAAAATGAATTTTTTTCATCTATCTGATAAGGTATTTAATTTGGATAATCTTTCGAAATCAGATATTTTTTCGTCTACTGAAAATTTTCATAATTTTCAAATAAACGAAAAAATTTCAATTTATATCAAAAAGATGATTCAGTGGCTGTCTTTTTCACTTGATCATTAATCAAAAATTATAAGGTTCGTCCTTCTTCAAATAGATAAGTTGATAGCCAAATTACTGATCCGTTTACACATCTAACAAATAGGATGGTAGTTTAACTACATCGTGATAAGCTAAAGAGATAAGGAATGAGCAATGAAGATAAAAGATTATTTTTTTAAAGGTTTGAATTCAGGGTTTTAAAAGCTGTCTGTTTCAATCCTTCTTTGATTATAGAAACGAATTTTATGGGTATATAATATAGAAACGAATTTTATGGGTCTGTGCATACATCTATTGAACGTTTCAACATTATTTTGGGAAAAATAATTAAGAGAGTTTCTTGATTCTATGCATCCATTTCATTAGCATTTTCCTGGTAAAATTTCTACTTATTTATATCTTTTGAATGCATTTATATTCAATTTTAGTGTATTAACTTGCTTCATATTTGCGAAGTTGAAATTTCGTAATCGATTTTACACTCACCTCTATATACTTAAGAGTTTTGAATTTTGCGCACTCCTGTATTCTTGATGACAGTACACTATTTTAATATTTTAGAATTTGATTATCAGCTAATGCATGAATTTTTGTTTCGTACTGGTGCCAAATTTTTCTAATTTAATTTATAAAAATTTTATTGGGCATACTTTATATAATATTGATTTCATGCGATTTAGGATGAAATGATTCTAATGTTTTGTTTAGTCAATGGCTTCGAAATATATCACTTCTTAAGATATCGCATTTAAAGCAGTTTCAGCTGATCCACGAAATTGTCTTCTTTCATAGCTTTGGTGATCGTCCAATGAAAAACAGGCCTTTTTAGCTTAAATACGATCTGACCTATAAATTTATGTGCATGATATTTTCTAACAGTAGTTCCATTAAATGTAAATTTAGGAAGGAAATTATCATAAACATTATCTGACGCATTTGTTATTACACGAGGATAAGAAATAAAACAAATGTTTTTAGTGAGTTGTTGAATAACGGGGTAGGAGTTACCTTCCTCTTCTCTTCCCACATAGACATATGCAATTAATTGAATTTCCGCTGTCAGAACTATTGCATAGAAACTAAGGATATATTCCTGATAGCTATCATTAACCAAGAGTCAACCACTTCCGCAAGAAATACATTCTCTCATCGAAATAGAGGTAATTCGTCCTTACTCCATTATTAAACGAGGAGAAGCCAGAATCCATAGATTTACAAATGTCATACTATTCACCACAATCGTTGTGCACTTTTTTACGCACAGTATGGGAGTTACAGAATAACCTTTTTTTTGTAATAACACAGAAAAGAAAGAAAGTAAATTTTTGACAATAAAAGATAAAAGGGCTTGATTTACAAAATCTAATTTAAAAATTATAAATTTAAACGTTAATCATTCTTCTCCACTTGATTCATAAACTGAGAAATGTTAATGACATTCCTTTAGCAATTACTGAGAAATATTACATCAGTTACATACAGTGCGGTAAATAAAAAAGTTTCTAGTATAATAACAGTTATTAAAATACAAGTACAAGATTATTTCTTAAATTTTAAAGTAATTTAATTAAGTTTTCGAGCAATAATATTTCGACATTTTTGGAAAAAATGTTAAAATTTTTATTTATTTTTCATAAAAAGTTTGAGAAACTCTTATTGTATGAAATCGGTTACAGGGCGAATTTAGTACTATAGCTTCAACAGTCTACCCTGTAGAGTGCTTTAAAAGATTTTTAATAATTTACAGAACAGTAAGTTAATTTATAAGCCTTATAATTTCAATGAATGAACTTATATTTA
The DNA here is from genome assembly GCA_026543865.1 of Argiope aurantia. Taxonomy (NCBI): domain Eukaryota; kingdom Metazoa; phylum Arthropoda; class Arachnida; order Araneae; family Araneidae; genus Argiope; species Argiope aurantia. The sequence continues at coordinate 1,094,907 of JAPMOR010060062.1, forward strand.
CAGAATTATATACATTAAAATCATAATTTCATTGTAATTTTAACGAAAATTATACTTAAAAATATTCTTAAAAACATTTATTAAAATTAGAGAAATAGCACAGAAATAAAATCAATATCACTAAAGAACTTTTAAAAAAATTTACGAAGTAAAAATTAAGTAAGTAATAGGCATCGACGTTATTGAAAAAATGTTAAAATATAGATTAATATTTAATTACTAGTTTTTTTAGTTAAGGCGCAGTATTCAATAAATAACTATTAATTGGCAGCTCTAGGTTCAACGATTTGCCTGTAGGGAGTTTTGTACGATTTTTTAAAAAATCCTACACGTCACGTCACGTTATTTAAGAGTAGTATACAATCTATAAGCACTTTTATGTTAAAAAAAACAAATAGAACATTTTTTTGAAATGACTGAAATAAGTTTATTGAACTTGCATGCTAATTACTATTTTCATATTTCAATAAAAGAGTTGGCATCATTTCCATATTTTCATTATCATCTGGAAATATTTTCCGTAGCCAAATGTAGAAACTTAATGATCAGAAAAAAATATCGTTCCTTGTTCGTGAATATAATAATAATAATATAATTTAATAATTCAAGTGAAAAAAAAAACAACTAACATAAAATCAATAACAATTTTCTTCCCATTTAACTACTTCATTAGACTATCTTTTTCACGTAAAAAAAGGTGTTATTGGAAGGAAAAAAAAAAGGAAATAAAATATTATATTCGATTAAGAAGAAATGGCTCAGCTGTTATTTTTAAATTTCACCTCTTGATATATGAGTAAACAGTGGATACAATACTTTCGCTTGTTTATTTCGCCCAAAATTTCCTCTTTACTTCTAAGCGGCGATAGAAATAGTCTTGTTAGTAATATCATAAGCACATTAGTTCCGCAAAATTCGTTCTTTTTCCTCTTTTGACTAGATTTCATGCACTATTGCCCTTCCGATAAGAGTGCACTCGATGCCATGTTTATGTCCCAGTAGAGGCGGAAGACAAGTGAATTCAATAAACAGTAGGCTCCACTAGTTTAATTGTTTCAAATCTATTACATATTTCATTTGAACAATTTCTGTTTGGTAATGAAAGGAAATCAATTGCCGTGACAACATGAAGAGATTCGATTTTGAACAAAGCTTGTTTTAATGAGGGACGTTTTGAGGGAATCTATTTAATAAGATTGTTAAATCCTTAGCAATCGAAATAAAAATACAATCTGTCAAGAGTACATCACGTTGAGCTTATAGAGCTGTAATTAAAATTACAATTGTACTGCGTGTGAAAATTCAAAACTCAAAATGATTTGAGACTCTTGGTAAATTAAAAATCAGAAAACACAAATTATGTTTCAATTTTTTCATTAAATTCTGATGATAACTAATTAAATTTTTTATGAAAATAATATAGTCATTAAAATTATTTTGATTAATGAAAACGTTTTCAAAATATATCTATTTAAAATTATTTATTCTTAAAAATTAATTGTTATTAAAGTAATTGATGTAGAGCTTATTTTTGGACATTTTCTAATGAAATACTTATTATTTCTATAATAATACTGAAAGAAAAAAAATTAGTTGAGTATAGAAAATAGTAGATTCACATTTTTGTTTTAACAAAGGAATGTACAATTGAGTTAATGTGAAAGAAATGGGAAGATACAAAACAGTTATCAAAATCTTTTTTTTATTAAGGATGGAAAAGGGAATGAAAAGAAAAACAAACGCTGAAAGATGACTTAAACTTTAACAGTTCAAGATGAAAGATTGTTTTGATACCATTAGAACCAAAATAATTTTACAAAACTCTAATCCGAACATTTTCAAGAAGAGCGTTTGCGGTACGGTAACTGGATTTACGAGCAATTTTCAATACATGTTATTTATATCAGCTGTTTATAACTAACTCTTTTATGGAAAATGCAAAACACAAAGTTTAGAATATGTGAGGCAAGTGATGGCTTGTGACGATCAATGGCTGCAAATTACTTTTTTTGGAAAAAAGAAATGGAATTGGAATAGTTGGTTAAAAGGACTTTAATTATTATTTGGAATGAGAAAAATGATTCTTCTCAGATTGTCACTTAGATGACAAGTATGGGATAGATTTTGTGGGATGTCTTTAATACAATTGTATGAGGTTTCTGGATTAGATCTTTACAAAATAAATTCGGAAGTATATAGAGGCATTATTATTGCCAATGTTTTATTCAAAAATTTTTTTTGAAACAAATCAAATAAACTAATCTATAAAAGATTATCCGTTGATCCATATAATAATGGAACAAAATATGAATTTCAGGCTAAAAATATTGAAAATATCCTTAACAATAATATTGAAATCCTGTTGAATATTTGTGAAATCTTGTAAGGTAAGTTTCTAAAAATATAGCAACTACTTTAAAGCCACAATTTATTAAAGAGGGAAGCTTAAAATTATTGTAACAAATATTAACAATAAAACAAATATTAACATAATATTAAGCAATACTGGCCCTGTTACAAATTTGTTTGTAACAGGGTCAAACAAATATTCTTATTTTTGGTGAGATATTAACAGACATATTCTTGGTGAGCTTAACTTATTTTTGGTGAACTATTAAGAGACCGGAGTGACTTAAATTTAATAAAATGTTCATAACCATATTTTATTAACATTTATTATTATTATTTTCATAATTTAATAGCCATAAAATACTTTTTTTATATTCTAAATTTAAATTTATCAATAAACAAAATATTTGCAAACCGTAAAGTTTTTAAAAGATTTGTAAGTATTAAATTTGCTTTGAAATGATACAAAAAAGTTTATTAAATTACAGTTAGATAATTTCTTTCTTTTAATTTTATCTCATTAATAGTTCATAAAATTTTGTATTGAACTTAGGAGGTTCTCATATTACTGATAATTCGAAGAATTTTATCAGATGAGATATTTTTTGATGCCGGTGCAAAATCTCATGTCTTTTTTTTTATTATTAAAATATGTTCAAAATCATTTCAGTGTCTGTGATTTTACAGAGGTGATGTCATTTGAAATTGAGTTTGAGAAATATTAATTTTTAGATTCCGCAGTATTAATAAACATGAATTATCAAATATTTTAAAGACTAAAAAGTAGAAAATAATAAAAATAAATTATTAAGGTAGAAATATTAGAGTAGGAAAAGGTAGAAATTAAGAATTTTTATCGAAAATCTTATTAATAAAAAAAATTAAGACACAACGAAAATATGTTGATGAAATTCAGGACTTTTATTAAACTTTAAAATATAATATAAATCTGATTGAAAATTTTGTTTATTTAGAATATCTATCACAAAATTTCAGAGTTTTGTACGAGATCGATGTTCTTGAACGCAAATAAGTGAAAGTAGGGCAAAAAAATACTATACGAAGATAAGAATTAAAATATATATTCCTATTTACTATTCTTGAAGAATTTTAAATATATAGGCAATGTTATATCTGGTTAAAATACTATATTTATTGTTAAAATCTGGAATATTATAAAACACTTTTCTTCTTGAGGTATTTATTAAAATTATTTAAAATATGTATGTAATTATTAGGTGGTCGGTTGCTTTGGTATGATGGTTTTCGTTCAGCGTTATGAGAGAGCAGGCTCCAAACTCGGCTAAAGCTTAAGTATTCATATCATCAGCAGGTGACTCGAAAAAGGAAGATCTTGCTACATTTAATAATTATATTAAATATTAAAAATTAGAAAGTAACAAAGGTAAGAAATATTTTAAGAAATGCTTTTATAAGTAAATTAAATAGGAAAAATAATTTGTATTAACAGTGGAGGTATGAACTAAAATTAGAAGATTATAAATACACAAAGAGTATCATAAAAAAAGAAAGGTCCCAAACATTCATTATATAAAAATTATAATACATTCTAAATGTGTTTTCGATTCCATTTTACTTAAAACACATTAAATATCACATTTGGTCCTTATGCGTTTGTGATTTTTGTTTGGACCTACAGATATTTAATAAAAACCTATTTTTTCGTTTTAGTACACCAATGAAAGCATCTTTATAAAATGTTTTTTATATTTACTAATTCGATTCTTTACTTTTCAAATGTACCTCTGTTATGTATATTCTTATATTATTGCATACATTTTTTCCATTTTTACCCTTTTCTTCAAAATGTATGTTATACAAAATACAATACATTTCCGAGTATCCGATTCGCGACTATCCAACCTAGTTTTCTTTTATTGTAATTAAGTGAGGAAGGCAATCCGTTACTTTGGTATTTTCAAAAAGTAAAAACTGTAAGCTTTGACTCTTATCGTAGAGTTGCGTTTTAATGTCTATGTAATCCTTTATCAGTGGAAAATAAAATCAGCTTGAGTCAATTGAGAACTAGGCCGGATACTCGGGAGTGTACTGTATAATAAACTGCCCCAGGTTCTAAAAGAAAAAGTAAATAATCACAATGAAAGATTCTAAAAATGTATTCCGATATTTGCAAAGCGTCGTAATCTTTCATCAAAACGGAACAGAAGAAATACGTATCTCTAATGAATTCGGAACGAGTGGCGTGTAAGGAAAGCTATTAAAATGATTACAAAAAAAAAAGTAAAGATAAATGTTAATCAATTTTATTTACATCAAAATATCAACATTTTTTAACAGCGAATTTTCCTTCTCTATATCTTTAGACATCTAATTTTTCTTAGTGTGATTGATGATATACCTTGAGCAAGCGAATGTTATTTTCTCTGTCAGGTAGGAACACTCAGCCTGTGATACATATGCATAATTCGGCTGCATTGCTATGTGTTATATAAATGTGGAATATTAGTAATAAAATTTCATAATCAATGCATTACATTAAAAGTGTTTCCAGTTGAATACAATATTGTGCTCCACTTGTTGTAATGTCATTACAAACAATGCATTTGGTTTGAAGCAACAATCACTTTAAAATGAGATTTTCTTGACTTGCAAACAATTATATCAGAGAAACAGCTACATTTTTGATCCAGTTAAACATTAGCATTTCTTTAGATGAATTAGATTACCTTATCCTTTTTTTTCACCTACGGAAGTGTTATTTTGGGATTGACATCGGAATTTCGAACCATTCTAAGATAGTAGAAACGACACTAGCGCGAGTATATCGCCTTTGAAAATTCCATAGCCCCTCAGCATAAGGAAGTTTGATTGTTTCGAAAATCATTAAATCCAAACCTCTATAAAATGGCGAAATCAGTTTTCAAGTTTCTAATCTTTAGGTACCGAAGTTTAAACTCTACCATGGTTATTGTGACCTTTGTGATAATCTAATTTTGATATATTTGAATCAATTAAAGAAATAGTAAAAAAGACAATCGGGGCGAATAAGAGTGACACTAAAAGTGAAGCCATTCATTATTTGATGTTGAAATTTGCGTTAAGAAAATCAAATCTTACTCTGTTTCCTTTTGAAATGAACTTACTATCAAAATTTGGAATCCGGAGGGATACCCCAAGTACATGGATGAGAAGTCACCGTATAAGTAAACAGAGTCCCATTTCTTCTGGGCGAGTATAGTAATGAAAGAATTGTGTTGGCTCCATATCTAATGACGGGGGCTATCCCATTAGGAAAGGATCTGTATTTGAGCCGTGATAGTCATTAGGTAATAGTTCAAAATTTCCATGTTATTGTTGCGGTAACTCAATCAATCAGTTCCCCCGGCACTTCAGCAGGATGTGTGTGAATCATTCGTGATTGCTGATTTAATTCTCTAATTGGAACAAAACAAAAATACGGCATACTTAACAAATTTGAACGCATATAGTGTGTTCCATAAATACTCAAAATAACCTATGAAATGGTGTAGAGCCTGTATTTGCCTTTATACTACATCGGTGTAGGTCCCACTAGAAGATCATTAATCCTTAGGCCATCGAAACAAATACACATACTAAATTTAAATAAATACGCATTCAAATATTATCGAAACAAATACATGCTAAAAGATTTCCATGAGGGTAGGTGGATATTGTTCAACAATGACTGAACATCATACATGGGAAAATGACTTCAGGAAATATATGAGATATCGTGTTTATGAATTTAGCATACTGAAGAAAACAATTCCCCTCAAATTGATCAAATATTTAAATGTGAGCTGTAAAGATTCAAAGAATGATGCAAGGTAGAATTACCATCGATGGCTTGCGTAGATAAAATCATCAAACGTGCTCAGTCATTTCTGTTATCTATTTAGCGATTCTCAGTTCGGATGACTGTTGATGAATTGAGATGCCTTCTTTTTATTCATGACATTCAAAATGATGATATAGGGAACGGCACTGACGCAATATCGTAAAACATAAAACGACAAGGCAGCTGAAGCACCCAGTTTCTGAGACTTTCTGAAGGTATTTTTAAATTAGGCAACACTTTATTTCAAATGGGGAAATATCTGAAAATTGATATACCTTTACATTTTTTGAAATTAAATTTTAATGACTGAATTCCTCTATTCAAGACAAAATTAATAATATAGAAAATTGGCTTTACTTGAATCAATGCGATTTATTAATTTTCGGTTATGAAATTTAATTACTATACAGAAAAATTCTATATGTTTGGTATGGTATTTTTTTCTGTTTTTGTTCCTGTGATTATTTTTTTTTTATTTTACATTTTTTAAGTTAAAAAAAAACTGAGGAAGAACCATTTTGTTTTAGAAATGAAGCAATTTATCACTTTTCTATTGCTCCAAATACAGACATATTCATGATACTGTTTTTAATATTTTCATCTATTAAATTTTTAAATATGTGAAAAAAGAATCACAGTTCTTCTCAGGAACAAATATTAAAGCACTGATTGCCATTGTTGATCTAAATATGATATTTTTTAACATCATAATTTTTCTTCTGAAGCTGAATACATAGAATAAGCTGTAGATTTTATTTGCTTCTATTTTAAGGTTGTACAGTTTTATGTTAAGAGGACCCTACAATTTTTGATCGCACTCACAATGAAACTTCACTGAAATCGGGACTTCAATCCTTTTCATGAAGCAATAGAGATTTTACAGCAGGCTAGTTCAATGCATAAAAGGCTTCGAAAATTGTAAAGTCAAAACTATAAACAATGAAGACACAATATTATGAGTCACTAAGAACCTTAAATCTTTTTTTAAGATTCATCATTTGACAATGATTTATATTCTTTTCGCTGCAAATTTTACGACATACTAAAATCTTTTCAGGAGAAATTCTGAAACACAACACTTCACGACATCCTATTTAATATTGCCATACTATATGTAAGATATATTCAGCGTATGCAATATGATTCGAAAATATTCTCGCCTGCAAAAGAAATTCGAAACATTCTTTTCAAATAATAATAGTGTTTGTTTAAAATTAATTGTTGCTTTTTATATTTCAAACAATAATCTTCTTTTAATTTAAAATTCCATTTATAATTTAAGTTGCAAAAAAAGGCGAATAAATGAATTGAATAACTCTTCTTAGGTACATGTTGATTTGATTACCATCATTGCATAAAGTTCCTGTATCATCAAAGCATGCTTCAATATCTATCCTCGCAAGGAATTTCAAATATAAAAATGTAAATTCCCATGCTATGATGGAAAAATAAATGACCACTAGACAGTTCAAAAAGTCATTAAGATTTATTTCTCGAATTTTTTTTATGTGTAAAAGAATAGACTGGAAAATTTATTTCCAAATTACCAATTATTCATGACGATTACTATACTACAGAATCTTGTCCGATAAGAACAGTATATTTACATCAGGTGTGGGCCAAATTGCAGTCAGATAACACAGAAAGCGATATTTTTCCTTGAAAAGATTCGTTGAAGAACAAAATCTGAGCTATGACAAACGCTGAAAGCTACATTATTATTATTCTGCTTGCAAAGACCATAGTTATTTTTTCGATGTAAATTTTACGTGCAGACTAGAAGGTTATTCTGATAAAGAAAAGAGCCAGGATGCTGAAAGCTAAATTGAGATATCTTTTTTATATTCTAGACATATCACGAAATGGTTGACAGCTTATGTTGCTGGAGTGTGCAAATGCAGTAACACTCATCTAAACGTTTGAAGGAAACAAATAGTGATGCTTAGTGAAGTGTTTGTCACTTTTCAAGGCCAACAGTTTCAATTCTTCAGGACATTCAAAGCAATAAATTATCGATTAAGACCGTTTCTATTTTTTTCTGAACCTTGAAGAATTCATTATTTACTATCTGGGGCATCTTAAATAAATGGTTCAAAGAAAGAATTCTTACAATGTTTTACAATTGATTGAAAATAACTGTCATTGAACTTGTCTGTCACTGCATTAGCTTTGGACATTCATATGACAATAAGAATCAAAGGTTCATAAAAAAATGAAGAATCCCCAGCCATTTTTTTGAATTCAGCTAAGCAGAAAATTTATTCGTCAACATGTTGTAAGCTCAGTGTGTTTGCAACATAATTACAGCAATTTTTTTCTTCTCATGATTAACTTATTTGTTATGCGAAGAACTATAGAAATACCATGTTTTAGAGAATAAAATAACTTTATAATAAACCAAAATAGTTGTGCAATATTGTATATAATGGGACTTTCTTTTCTGAATTTTGTGTTTTAACATTACTGCTCTCTTGGATACATCAATTAATATTCAAAACATGGAATTTCGATCGCATTCGACTATGATTTTGATGGTAGGTTTGAAAAAATGAAGAAAAAATGCTTCAATCACTTGTATATTATGCGAAAATATTTTTTGCCAATAAAGTCTTGGTAGAGAAATAATTGATGAATCACATATGTATGGTCTTGCTTGGTAATGAAAGTAAAGCAAAATAGGTTTCAAGGCTAAACGTAATTTTCTCCATCCTTATCTACCATTAATGTAGAATAGCATTGATTAAAAACTACAGATTTTTCTGTACATAAATGGCAAATTTAACAATATTCAGTTTAACCTATTTCCATGAAATTATTAAATAAATATATACAGTTTTGTGTATTTTTTAATGAATGCATGATTCTATGCATAAACTTGTAATTTAATTTAGACGTTGATAATTGTTACTTTTGTAAAATTAATAATTAGACATTTTTCTTATGATTATAAGTTTCCTATTTAACATTAATAATTATAATTTTTGCTTGTAAAATAAAATTTTGTGAGATTAAATGTTTGATTTCATTTTACATACGTCCTGTGAAGCTATCACATCAATAAAAGCTGGAACAATGATTGTTACGTCTGTCAAATTTAACTGATATATTTTACTATGTGTTTACAAGTGGAAGTATTTTATTTTCTTACTAGGAAATCGTATCATAATTGTTACGACGTATTTAAAATTGAAAAATTATCAGGGATAATTTTTCTTCTGAATTGAAGAGGATTTTTATAAATTTTGTATTTATACTTGCACTATAAATAGATCGAATTTTTAGAAAATATATAAGATAAAGGATTTCAAAATTGAAATCAAACTGAAGAAAAACAATGTTTGTTTATATGCTTAAGCAAAATGTGCTTAAAGTCTACAATGTTTATTTATATGCTTAAACATGTCATATAGAAGTTCACAATGTAATTTATCAATTTTTTCCTTTTCAGTTAGTAACCATAGTCACCATTTGTTTAAATATTCCTGTCCCCTCCATTTAGTTATTACTTCACAAAAAATTGAATACAGTCGTGTAGGATTTGACACCGATGGGATTCTCTCTGGAGATCATTGGATGGTTTGTCGTCTCTTTCTTTCTTTTAGCATCTTTCTTTCTTTCTTTTTTTTTCTTCCTTCCATCTTTTGCTCATCCAACTGGTTAGATAACTTAGTGTTATAGGCACCGAGACACAGGATGGCGTTATGTTATGTCATATAATTGACATCCTACTGGGTATAGAAATAATTATATTTTACTAATCAAACTTATTGTTCCGGAATACAAATTGCTAAAACTCAATTTCTAGAATCATACGTTCAAGAAGTTTTAGAAGTGAAATTAATTAACAAGAAATATTCACAAAATAATCTTAAACTCGCCAATATATTTGTAAACAGATTGTATTAAATAAGATTTATATGTGTTTGATTCTTTATATATATATATATATATATATATATATATATATATATTGTTTCCCTACATGAATGACATATATAACATTTAAAGTATTTTTATATTAAAATAAGTCCGGAGTTTTTCTTGCATAAAGTTTCATTTGCTATCAATGTAGAGTGAAGAAAAATCAAAGATATTTGATTAAATCAATATTTTAATAAATTTATTCAAATATTTCGATATTTTGACTGAATATGGCATGCAAAGGCAACAAACAAGTTTTAAATGGTTGAAAGAGGGAAAACTGGTAGAACAAAGAACTCATTTTAAAAGAAATGTGCAATTAATGTCTTGTTCAATTCACAAAACATTATCAATTAGATAGTATGAAATCTGGTCAGAATCCACATAAAAATCTATCAAATACTTTATAAAAATAATAAAATTTGCACTTCTAAATGAATATGAAAGTTTTATTTTTGAATTTATCGCGTTAATTTGAATGACAAGCCATGATGATTTTATTTTCATGAAAGCTCTTTAGAGACTGCACGATGATCTAGTGGAAGAAGACAAGCGACGCTAGTAGGTTTTAGATCTGCAAATTTCTATAATAATTTTTTTTTTTTAAAATTCGACATATACAAATTTCAATTAATGTGCAAGAAAATTTATTTCTATACAATTCTAAATATAGAAAAAAATTCTGTAATTTTTATAATGCAGAATTTATGTTTGAGGATTTATTTTCATTTGGAATTCAAAGTACTTATAAATCGACAAAGAAAAAACGTAAAAGTGTATTTAAAATTACGTGTAAGGAAAAACAATTATCTCCAGTAGATGGATCTGAAATATTTATTCTATTATATTCTAAATGATGGGAAAGAAATATAATTAAATTTTCTTCTTCTTTTTTGCTTTTTTAAAATGAGAATTCATATTCAAAAACTGAAAAAAAATAACTAAAACAATAAATAATTTAAGAACTTATTTTTGAAGTTCTGATGCAGAAGACAAATGAAGTTTTATTAATTTAAAAAGTAAAGCATCAATAATAATCTAATATTGGTAAGAAATAATCTTCATACTATATTTAAAAAAGTTACACTCGCAAAAAAAAAAAAAAAAGGTAAATTTGTAAGTTTGTTATTTATCGAGTATCATCTATCGAGTCTTTATAACAGTGGTGCAAATAGATTATTCAAAAGAATATATATATATATATATATATATATATATATATATACCGGGTGTGGAATAAATTCGAACAAACTTCAAAAAATCATAATAAAGAAGTAATGCTCGAAAAAAATTTGCCGTTTGCGGGAATATGTTCAGAGAGTCTTTGGATTTCGTTATTTCCATTAAAAAAATGTATTTAAAAATGACCGATAGATGGTGCTCACACGGTCATACCGAGACGGTTTATGCAAATCAGGAAAACCGAGCACAGTAATATTATAGTACATTTTATTTTAAAGCAAATGATGCTCAGCATGACCGCCACCACAAGGTATTTAGCAAGTGAGGCGCGTAACTACGCCTATTACAGCTGTGTGTAACATGTCGGCATCGATGCCCCTAACGGTCAATTGAATGGCATCTTTCAGTTCCATCAAAGTGGCAGGAGAGCCCCGTTAGACACGAGACTTCAGGTATCTCCACAACCAAAAGTCCGCTGGAGAAAGATCTGGCGATCGTGAGGGCCACTCATTCTTACATCCTCTGCTTATCACTCTTCCCTCAGTGAATGTTTCTAGGAGGAACGTCCTAACGGGGCGGGGCACCATCCTGCATGAAGGTTACGGAAGATAAGGTCTTTGCTGCAAAGCAGGCCTAACGTAGTCTCGCAAAAGCCTAAGATAGCGTTCTGCAGTGACGGAACAGGTTTTCCAACCAGTTACAGAACAACGCTCTTCAAAAAAGAAAGGGCCTAGAATGATGGACGCAGTGAAACCGCAGCAAACAGTCACATGTGGAGAATGTAGTGGTTTGGTAGTATTTGACTGCCTATTAAGTCTATCGATTCCTGAGTGTTATTACGAGATTTCTCAAAGATGCAACAAGCTATATTTATAAATTTAATATGTAGTTTTTGGCATTAAATTTGTAAACAAGTTTTGAATAATCGATTCTATCAATTAATGTCCAAAAAAGATGTGCTTTTATTAGTGTAAAGTAACAAAAACATCAGTTGCAATTTTGAATATTTTCAATAACAGTATTCATCTGCAATACAGACACAATATGTATACATCTATGAGGGCAATCACAGTAAAACGGGAATAAATAAAAAGATCGCGACCTTTAATTTAATGATATCAATATGAAATTTGCGATATTTCTAATTTCCATTTGAATCCTATTACAGACACCAAAAAATCATAGAAAGAAGCATGGGAATGTAATTAGCAGGATTGTATCAAAAATGAACTACGAGTATATTTTTGGATTTTTTAAACATGCTTTTGTCCTATACTTATATAACTTTCTTTCTTTTTGAATTTTGTTTTAGTTATCTTCATGCAATAAAATTAAGTGATGAGTACAAGTAATTTACTAATTTAAATAAGAATGACATTGATGTTACTATTGTAATCACACATAATCTAATTAACATGAATGAATAAAGAACAATTATTTAGCAATGTAAAATGAAAGATTCAGGTAGAATGAGCCGCTGAATTAGTTCCAGAAAGGAATAAAAGTGAAGAAGATTACATTTGAAAGGAAAGAAGTCCACATTTGAGTCATAAGATAAGAAGAAAATTATCTTAAAATCAGTTATTCAATATCGGCTTTGATGGACATCACTTCTAGTGTCTGTATACCAAATTTCTAAAATGAGGCTATTTATAAAAGTGATTCACAAGGTGTAAATAAAAAAAGTTAAATCTTTCAATTTTAAGTTAAATAGTGGTCAATTAATCACCATAAGGATTGGGGTAAATAAAATTTATCTTCACTTTTTCTGACGCAGCAATAAGAGGCTATGCTTTGGATTAACAAGGCGAAGGCCGAGGTTGGAAAATAGGTTTCTGGATGAGATTTAGTATAATGCTAGGATGTATTTAGGATATTCCTTCTTTAAAATATTACAGCGCAATGGCCAACCAATTTCTAGAAAATGGCTCTCAAATTATCAGAATAGTTTATATATTAACAATATGTATCATCATCAAAAGCGTCCAGCGAGCGTGATGAGTTGGCTTAGCTTTCATGAGACCTTAGCTAGGTCTTGAGTTCCTTTGTAATTTTTATTTTACTTTTTTCTTTTAAATTTATTTCAAACTAGCCGCCTTTGGCGACCAGCCGGTTCGCCAGTATTACCGCTTACTACAATTTTCAATTAAATATTTTAAGTAACTGGTCTCTTAATAGATTCTCAAAGAAAACCTTTTTAATCTTCAAATTTTGATAGTCATACCAAACTTATACTGTTGCTTAGATCGTTACGTTCAATTTACTATATATATTTTGCTAATTTGTTGTCATTTCCGGTAAAACTTCAACTTTAATTTAAAGTGGAAATGATGAAATTGCAATTAATATAAAGATATTTTTTAATAAAACCAAGCGTTTTATTTTATTTATCATCTTTATTGCTATTTATTTATTATTATTATTATTGAATATGAGTATTGCAAACAGAATCGCTCGGTTTATAAGTCTTATGTGAACTACAAAATATTTTTCATAATTTATGTAATATCTCAAAGAATATTTCAACAAAAATTTCTCAGATTCAGCATAAAATTCAGTTTTTAGTTTTGCTTTCAGAATTTAGAAAAACTCAATATTTTCATAATCTTAGGCCAATTAATCTTGAGAAACCTGCTCGCTGATTGACGTATTTTCTTTGAAGCGATCGATGGAAAATCTAAAATTATCCTTTTTTTATTGAATAGTGATATTCAAATTTTCATAAATCAGTCAGTTTAAGTGATTGATTTAGTTGATTGGAAATTAACTCTTTTTTATTTAAAATATTAGTGTTTTAAGAACATTTTGTTAATCGTGATTTCCACAGCAGAAGCTTTATGTAAAATCAGAAATTCGTTATTTATTAGAGCATTTATTGAATCAAGTTACATAAAATATAATCATTTTCCATTTAGACCATTTCAGCAGATCTGTGTCTTATTAAAGGTTTACAAATTAGCTGTTTGGCCCTGATTTGAATGGATATCCTGTTCATATTAAACAAAACTTGCCTTAAAATAAAACTGATTTATTGGATTAGTAATATAGACAGTGTAAAAGATCATAAAATAATTTTTCTTGAATTTATTTTTTAGAAAAAAATAATACTTCTTATTTGTTTTATTTCCTACAGACGATTTCATTTCCAAAAAGATTTAATTTATTTTTAATTGGAGCTTTAATCAATGTGAGGGCAACACTTAGAAAAAAGCTATTTTTTTCCCATGAATGCGAAACGTGCTCGTGCAGCTAAATTTTATTTTTATTTTGTACGAAAAAAATTGTTGAAAATATAGCTAAAATATTTATTTAAAAATTCCTTAAAAATAGAAATTTAATTTTAATGTTAAAACATTGGTATCATTTAAAAGATAAATTTTTGATCTTTAACTTGATGCAAAAATCATTTTTGTGAGGTAATAATTTTGGAAGTTATAGCAGAAACACGTCAAAATTTCGCTTAATTGTTACATAAATAAAATTCTAATTAAAAATTCGAAAAAATAACAATCAGGTGTACATTCCCGCCCTCCAAGGTATACACGTGCCAAATTTGGTAGCTGTAGGTTGATTGGTCTGGCCTGTAGAGCGCCAACATACACACACACACACACACACACACACACACACGCACACATACACACACACACACACACACACACACATTGAGCTTTATTATAAGTATAGATTAATTTAACGATTTACAAATAGTTATAATATGTGTTTTATATTTTATGGAAAAATAAATGTTTATTCTTCCAGTTCTTGAATTATAATTTAATTTTTAGAAGAAAAATAGTTATAGGTGCATTTTTCTTAAAAAGATGATAATTTAAAAAAAATGAAATTAACAATTTGGAAACAGATTATAATTTAATAATTGTGAAGTCTATGCAATGTAAAGATAAATATTCATGCACCTAATGTTTTAAATATAATTTTATTTTTAAGCAAGGAAAATTATTACGAATATTAAATAAATTATGATAAATATGAATTATTTGATATCATAGAAATATTTCATTAATTTTATATTATATATAAAAACCGAATGGTAATTATCTTAAAAACATTGGAAATAAGATAGATTTTGACATCCTGTACAACTGATAAATAATGATTATGAAAAAGAAACATGAAAGGAATCGATTGAAAAACAAACTTCATTTATCTTCAAAAATATTTGTCTTTATTCAGAAAACTGGGCAGCGTACGAATCATACTGTATCGTATAGTAAAAATTTTGGACCATCTGCCAATTTATTCCATAATTTAATACATAATTTTTACTTTTTCTTTTCGATTGAGAACGTTTGCTGATAGAGTTAACAAATTATCAGTTGCCTTTTTAATTTTCAATAGAAATACAACTTTTTTTGAGTTATAACAAATATTGTGCCATTATTAAAATATAAAAGTTTAAAACTTTTAATAATTTTATGATGATAATAGTTATTTAAATTATTTTTCAACTTTAAAATTATATTTATAATTATCTTAACACATAAAAATTAAATTATAATTATAATTCGAATATCATATTAACAAACATAATTTTTTGCAAAAAATAGTAATATAATTGAAATATAAAATTATTATACTAAGTGAAATATCTGTTAGTTGTCAATTTAATTTAAATAATTTTTATGGGTTTTTTTTGAAAAATGCAGCTGCATTTATAATTGTTTTTTTAAATTTATTTATTATCCATGTATTAAGAGACAAAACGTTATTTTGACTTCTAAAAATAGATAACATATTATTAAAATCATCTTTAAACTATTAATTTAATTTAAATAATCTCGAATACTTCTTTAAAAGGGCATATTATAATTTTATAATTATTTTAAATTTATAATTATACTTCAAAAAATTAAATTATAATTGAAGAATTAGGAGAATAAACATTTATTTTTTCATGAAAAGGAGAAGCTTATTAATTAAAACAGTCTGTAAATTATTAAATTAATTTGAAACACATTTGAAAACAAATAAAAGAATACTAGCCCAAGACGAACGCAAGTTTCGTTAATGCTAAGCCAAAGCCTTAACAATTGTTCTGTCCATTAACTTCGTTTTTCGAAATTGGTTCTCTATTGTTGTTTAACATTTTAATGAATGACCGTCCTAAAGATATACTATCCTTATCCCGAACTCTATTTCCAACCAGTGCCCTCCTTTTGTCAATCAAAAGCAAGGGCTCTTATTGCTGCATCAGAAAAAGTAAAGATAATTGCTATTTATATCAATCTTTGTGGTAATTATGGTAATTAACTGATCACTATTTAGTTTAGATTTAATGTTTTAATTTCTTTGAGCTACACCATATTAATTTACATCTTCCGGAAAAAATATAAAATCATCTTTAAAGCCCAGATAAGACAGTAATTACAAAGAATAAAATATCTTAAACAGGTTTAACATAACATTTATTTTAATTCCTCGATAAAAATTGCTTTTCATTGTGAAAAACAAAGATTTGCAACTATGTTTGATTTTATATAGGGCAGTTTTATCGCAATTATTTGAAATTCTAATGTCGAACGAAATATAGAGCATTTAAATTATATGATTAATGCTTAAATTTTACTTAAAAATTCCTTTCATCTAAATAATTGTACATCTAGACAGTGATCATTAAATCTTAGAAGGAAAGACATTAAAATATAAATGATTCATTAAAAATTGCAATTCAGCAACATAAATATTATTCCTTATAATAAGAAATCCTTAATATTCTACATCTTTTATATTAAATGATTAAATATATTTATTTCCGATAAAAGAGGAAATCTAGCTTTAAAAAAAAACATTTAATCTGCAAATACTTCAATAGCGATTTTAGTTAACAATTGCAAATGAATTTCGCTGTGATATATGAATTTGAACTATTGTTAACAATGCTATAGTTACACTTAGAATTAACAAACGATCCTTCAACAAATAGGCATGTCAAGGTGTTTTCAGAATCTGCATTTTTTTTAAATAATTCAAAAACTATTATAAATATGCAAGTAATTTTTAGGATTTCATTATGTTAGTATCCTAACTTTCCTGTCATGTAAAAATGTTATTATTTTACTATTCACTTTTTTATTGCCATCATATTTTCAAATACAGTGGCGGAAAAAACTTGGAGACCACACGTGAAATTGAAAACTTTTAATTTTACTAAAAAAAGATACATTAAATAGCATATACAATACAAAAACATAAAAATTTCTTCATATTATTTTATAAAGAAATTAATGTAATTATACATTATACTCAAATGATTTTTTTCATAACATAAAAGGATGGAAAAAACTTTGAAACCACAAAGTTAAATATTAATTAAATGTATAGCATTACAATTTTTAGTACTTCGTGTGTTTTCCTTTCACACGAATTACTTCTAAAAGACGATTCTGGAAGGATTTTGCTAGGTTTTTGCATGTTAGAATCGGTATTTTATCCCATGCTTTTAAAATAGCAGCTCTGAGTTCAGACACAGAATAATATTGTTACCATTTTCATACACAATGCGTGCAAGGATACCCCACATGTTCTCTAAGGGATTGAGGTCTGAATTTTTGGCCGGAAAATCCATAAAACTTATATTATTTTCAGTTAGCCAAGCAATAGTTGAAGCAGACTTGTGCACTGACGCATTATCTTGTAGCAAAATCAAATTTTGATCCATAAGTTCATCTCTTAATGGAACAAAATTGTTCGCCAGTATATCTTGATAGTCAAAAGAGTTCATATTACCTTTAGTGAACACAATATCAGTCTTACCTCTAGCACTGAAACCTGCCCAAACCATGACGGATCCACCCCCTTGAACTCGCTTTGAAAAATGCGTAGCATCCTGTCTCAAATCATGCAAATACTTTCTTAAACCATCAGGTCCATCTAGGTTAAATTTCTTTTCATCCGTGAACACTATTTTTCGCCACAAGTTGGGTTTTAAAACATTAGATGTTGCAAAGTTCAATCTTACTGCAATATGACGTTTTTCAATTCTGGGTTTACTTTTGAATTTTGCACATTTGATGTTTTCCATATTACTAAGAATATTTCTAACTGTTCTAGCCGTAACTGGAAGCTTAGGTGTCGATTTTATTGCTTCAGAATGTGCATTGTCTTTAACAGCCTCCTATATTTTTTGTACCATATCTGCATAGATATGAGAGAAAATGATGAACCACAGTTTTAGACCTCTTGATTTTGCTAGCAATTTGCCTTTCACTCATTCCGCTTCCGCGAAATGCTAAGATTTTCCCTTTTTCAATTTCAGTCAGTAATTTTCCGCTACCCATAGTCTCAGTTGCTTCAACACTCAAAGAAATGATTAGAAAGTGTTTCTTTTCAGTCTCATAACTGTCTCGTACAAAATCGTGCAAAAGCTACGCCATCTCATATGCAAACAATCACTCTTTAAAACTGGTCTCAAAGTTTTTTCCATTTCATTACATTACACATTTTTCCTTTATAGTTACAATAAACGTATTTTAAATTCTAAATTCATTTTTTTTATTTATTACATTTTATATATAAGTGTGAATGTAAATTACAAAAAAGATTTGCATTTTTGAATGCAAAAAAAAAAAAAAAAGTTCAATGGTGGTCTCAAAGTATTTTCCACCACTGTATATGCCATTTGTAGGAAATATTAATCTTTTTTTTATTTAAGAATTTATTTTATCCATTTGTGTAGTGAAATTATGCTCTTTAAATGAATAAAAAAATTGAGAAATATATTATAGTTTCTGAGATATCACCAAAAGTTATAGACTCATTAACGTTTTCGCTGTTTTTTCAAAATATTTTTAGATTACTCACTGTTTTTCAAATTATTCTGAGATTTTATTTAGAAGCTTATAAAATTTTTTGATGGCTTTTTTCATGATGAAAATCGATTAAGCGAAAAACATTGGTAGGTATAATGGGAAAATTTCCAGACCCTAATTAATTAACTATGTTAATTAGCCCACTTAATCAATGAATCTGTCTGAACAAACCTATGCTCTTGAGACATTTCCATCCATAATAGTTTTGTGAAGACGCGATAATAAATAGCAAAATTTAGAGATGGTCCATTATTTCTGTTGACGATTATACATAATGCGTTTTTATCAATGTTTTTTTTGTTATTAAGAAATTCGTTTAGAAAATGATTAAAAATTCTTATAATTCTTTTTAATTGTAATTTTACTGAGAATTATCGTTAATGTACTCTTCTGCATTTGAGTGGCTATGATTTGCATTTTGAGTATCTGTGCACCGTTTTAGCTAGATTTTAGTACTGAATTACGGGATTTTAGTGCTGAAAATAAGTTAATCAGCCATCCTTTGCTACAGTTTTATTCGTCTAATAGAATCTAAGTATTTATGGATTCTTTGTTTCACTGGTAATATAAACGAGGAAGTGGCTAAATGCTTGCATTCGATTTAATAGCATTCATAGTTTTAATGACCTTGAAAAGCTCATAAGGCTTAAAATTCACTCAGCTGCTCATCATGAAAGAACAAAATAATGCATCAGAAATCATTCTTTGCGTAGAACGGAAGAAATATTAAAAAAAAAATTTTCTAGCTATTAGTATGACCATTAACTCTGCTCATTTCTAATTTAATTCAACTTTTAGCTCTTAGATGCTATTTATGTCTGGGAAATTTCAAATAAGCCGATTACCTGAAAATACTTCATTTTACATAAACCGATTAGTTTAGAAAAGTCCAGAAAATGACGATTTGAACAGCGTTTTCCATGTTAAAACTTTAAAAACTTCTTTAGATAGGATTCTTATCAGATGGAAAAATGAAGAAAAAATAAAGAAGTTTCATGAACGATAAAGACAGTTTTTATTTTTTTCTATGTTTAAGAGCATGTTATCACTTAAGATCTTAATAAATTTAAATGAATAGAAAGAATATATTCACACATTTATGTTATTTTAATCGTTGGCGAATTATAAAAGAAAAAAAAATGTTTCGAAATGTATGCGATTGTTTGATTATTTTCCGTTATAAACAAACAACCTATTCTTCATCAAGATATGACAGTTCACATTTAAATATTTATTTAATTTGAACTTTACGGAAATAGAAATTTTAATTTTATATCTGTGAAAATTCTGTTTTATTTCTCTTTTAAATTTAATTATAATAGTTAAATTTATATTATAATTCCAATATCTGCATGATCTTTGAAAAATAAATAATTAAAACCGATATTTTTTTAGAGTTTTTAATGGCATGAGAAGAAGTGAGTTCTAAAAATTTAGTTTAAGCCTACAAATTAATATTTGAAAAGTTAAGCTTTAAATTTTAATTTCATTGTTAGTGTGCCTCAGAAAATTATTCGAAAATATTAACTGTTAAGGAAATGAGTTTAATTTGAATTTTAGTGAGTTAAATAAGTGAGTTTCAGTGATTCATTAAATCATTTTTAAAAAATGAGTTTAGCGAGTTCTGTAAAAGAAAATTTAGAGAGTGAGTTTTGAGTTTAGTGAGTTAGTGAGTTTAGTGCGAACTTTAGTGAGTGAATGAGTTTTATAAAAGTGAGTCATTTTCAGGAATTTGAAAATTCTAGTTATATACAAAGTATCCAAGCTGATCTTGGTTTAATAATGAATTCCTATGCCATTATATATAAAAATATATTTCCTAAATGATAAAAGGTTTTAAATGACACAAGGAATTACATTTTATGTCTTTTCAATCAACAAACATACTGCGGAAGAAACTGTTATACAATCTCAAGGTTCTACCTACTATATTTAGTAAAATATTTTTAACACTCTAACATTTCAAAAGGAAAAAAAAATATTTTTCACTCTTCTGTAACTAAAACCGACTAACTTATAAATCTTTGAAAATCCATATTTTAGAAGATTTTAGACCATCTCAGTTGTTATAATCGAAGAATGTCTACCACCAAAATTCTCTAATTGATCGTTGATTGTTTTAAATAAGGAAATTCAAAACCTTATAACTCGATCAGTCATACACAAAAGTGTGGATTTTTTTAGTTTAAAATGTGTGTCAAAAATATTTTACTAAATATGATTATTGGAATAGGAAGCTTGGGAAAAATTTAGGCATTATAATTTCTTCAGTAGAACATTTAAGACTCAAACGATACACACACACAATTTTTTTTTACGTCCTTTCAAGATTTTTCTGATTGAAAGAATATTTTTAGTTTTAGCTGCTTAGAAATTAGCTATTGGTTTTCAGTTGGAATGGACACTCTATATAGGATGATCCGTAAAGTCTTTTGAAGTCCTTTATATTCAAATCGGCTTCTCGCATAGCCACGAAAGTAACCTGTACTTATAACAAAACGAATATGCAAAATTTATAGTGACAATTAACAGCGCTCCTAACAGTGAAATAAAGACATTTCAAAATAAAAAATAGCTATAAAAATAAAGGAGATCGGCCAAAAATTCTAAGTAGAAAAATATACATCATGCCATAAAAAAACAGAGGAAAAGTTTCATGGTGTTATCTACAAAATTCCCCAAGATATATTTGCGATTAAAATTATGAACTTACCGTGATTTGAAAAAAATAATTCGTGCTAAAAAATTCTTTCAATAATTTCAGATTCCCCCTCACCCGTGTGCGGTTTTCAGATTTTTTAATTACAAATTGTTTACTTTCTTTGTTGCTTAAATTACAGCTCTCAGAACTCGGAAAAACTTTATGATTATAATGGAGAGTACATTTTCAGTTTTTGGACGAATCTTTTCTTTTTCACATCCCAGAAAATTCATAATTTTAATCAAAAATATATCCACCCGTGAACTAGATAACTCCATGAATTTCCAGTGTTTTTAATTATGGTATAGCGTCACTCCTCTCATTAGACTTTTTTGGCAGATTTTCTTTATTTTTTTAGTTATTTTTGTATCTTCCTTATTTTGCCACTGGGGCGCTGTAACATGTCTGAATAAATTCAGCATAGTTATTTTACTATAGGTACACATCACTTTATTCCATTATACGAGACGCAGTTTTGAATTTCAAGATTTTCCAATTATTCTCTTCACAAAATTGTAGAATTTCTAAACTTAAAAAAACTTTGAAATTCTTTGTTAAATTTGTTTCTTTTAGATATTGTTGCTTTGATAGACGTTTCAAAGATATTTGAATTTCATATTTTTTCCTTACACTTGGTCTTAATGAATCATTAAGAACTTTTATGGAAAGAACGAAGTAATATATTACAAAGACTTTTTATCGAAATATACAAAATAGAAAAAAAACTTTCGGCATATCTTTGTTAGCAAACAAATTTGTTTTACTTTAACCGTTAATTTGTTTATAATTTTCAAAGAGTGTAAAATTTCGTTTTTTCGTTCCATTGTAAGATATCTGTTTAGTTAAGCTTATTTATCTTAGCTTATACAACTTATTTTCTCAAGTTGAATTTTTCAGACTAAACACTGAAAGAAAAAAAATAATGGAGTATTTTAAAAATACTTCTAAGTATTTTTAATTTGACTTTCTTTTATTTGTCCTAATTACATAAGGATAGATTCAAGGTTATTCATCTTCAATTTTTAAATTTATTCCTCAGTTTTAGTATGAACGTTTTTAGAATACAGTTTGAGATAAATTTATATTAAAGGAAACAATTGGGAAAGTGTAGTAATATATATTGGGCACAATTTGGAAAATTTGGGCTTTTTAACACAAAAATTCAGTCATTTTCGTTAATTTTATTTTCCTGAATCTGCACTATTTTGACACGAAATTCATTTTCAAGAAGTTTATCTTTGGAATTTTTAAAAACTAAATCTGCTATTCTGAACTATTTGAAATTTATTTAAAAAACAAACAAACGAAAAATGAATCAACTAAATACCTAATAAAAAGAAACCAAAGCATCTCTTTATTTCTAAGAAGATTTGTTTATTCAAGATATTGTTATTCCAAAATCTTGTTATTTCAAACCACAGGAAGACGTCTGTCTGGTTAAGCAAGGCTTAAAGATTTACTTTTTCTGGTTGAATTTTCTGATAAAAACCACAGAAAGAAAAACGAAAGTTCATCGAGCATTTTTTTTTGCTTCAAATCATTTTGTTTTGCATGACTGCTTGGTCGTCGAATCAAAAGTCAGACTATTTGCTTTTCACGGTCCGAGTGACATCAACATCTTTTTGATCTGCATGAAGACTGATGACTCCATTACTTTGAGCCTGATGACAAATTGCAAATGACGTTTCTTGATCCCATAAAATCGTATAAATCGAATCAGAGTTATTTTTAGTAATGGCGAATTCTGCACGAACTGTTTATAAAATCAGGGATAATTTTTGATCGATTAGATTAGATTAGATTTAATTTTGATAATTTGAATTTGAATTAGTTGAATTCAAAAGTATTACTTTGCTGAAAAACATGGTGAACGGCTTCAGAATGAACTTGAAGTTATGATCCATAATAATACTGATATATCGAACAGATTATGGTCTAAGTTAGGGTTCTTTAAACCTCAATTAGTTGGTACATCTAATAGGTTACTACATCAAATTAGATTAATCCATTTTTCTTTATTTGATTCTCTTTTTAATACATTATAATTCAAAATTGCCTTACAGAATATTCATTTACATTTCTCATTAAGTATACTTATTATAAATATAAAACGAAAATTATTAAAAATAGATGAACAACTGATATGATAGATTTTGTATTCATGGAGTATAGATGATGTGAAGAAGAAAATGAGTTTGCGCTTAGTGGAGGTTTTAATGCCCTTTAGTTACCACTTTAATTTCGCTAATAAGCATTTTTCACATTAATAAAAATTTGAAAATCAAGAAAATGGAGAATTAATTAATGGATACAAAAAAAAAAGAATTTAATTCGAGATAGAAATTTTCCATAATTAAAACTAGCTGTCTTTGGCTGCCATTTTGTGCACTCAGAAAATTTACTTTTCTAGTGACTGTTAAACTTTTATTATAAATGGATTTATTAAAATTTCACTTTGTTATTTAATAAGATTGAAATACATGAATGGAATCAGTCCACAAAAATTAAAATTGGGCAAATTAAAATATTATATGCTTACATTAAAATATTATTAATTTATTTCCTAGAATTCTTAGTTATTTATAGAAATCATATTATATGTAATAAGGAATTTCATGCTTTAACGATTCATGCCATAGTGATTATGTGTCTATCAACGGTTAAACTCATCCTCGCAATATATTAAGCTTTCTCTTCGACACCAAAATTAAACTTCGTTTACATTTTTTTCACAGATTGAACGAAAATTGTGGCGATACCAGGAAACCCATTTAAAGCAATTTTTAATACTATTTTATAATTCCGTTAATTAGCTAAGCGAAGCCCTGAATGAAGTTCAATTGTAAAAGCGTTCTATGAAATAGTCTGAAGCTTTTATATATACAACAAGAATGCTAAGAGAAATTTTTGCAATCGTCAAAAAATTGATCTCGAGAGTTACATAGACCTCCGTATCTTAGACATTCGAAAATCCACAGAAGAAGTCTTATTACCATGTATATCTGTTAAACCAAGTAACTGAGAAACACAATAAGGTAGACCAATGAAATTTGGTAAGAATTTTGGTAATTCGGTCATTATACCAAAATTAGAGGATTTTTTAAAATAAAAATTAAAGCTGAAATACATCAAAATGCACATTTTTTCTCATGTATATGTGAACACGATAAATTAAAAACACAGTGAGCTAGGTAGATGAAATTGGTCATTACTTGGATTATATATTTACATCAGAATTTCAGACTTCAAAGAATTATCTGTTTGCGCCTATGAAATAAATTATATGGTTAAATTTTGGAATAAATTATATAAATGAAATAAATTATATGGATGTCCCTCTACAGTGGCGCCCAACGTGGGGCCACTGTAGAGGGACGAGACTCTTTATTAGGTGTTATGCCATAGATGAAAGAATTGAGTTCAGTTTCAGGAACTACTTTTTATTAGCCCGTTAGGTTCCACGGCACAAACATTTTACACAAGCATATTGAAGAACAAATTCACACGGCAAGCATGGACAACACAAGAGACAAGAATGAGGAATCATGGGAAAACATGGCACTTGATAGGTGGCTCTAGTAGCGCCACCTATGAAGAAAGGAGAAGGCAGTAATTGTAACCGCTACAAAGTTAATATTCTAATTTTTGAAATGATTTTTTTAAAAACATTTATAATTTGTTAGAGTGTGGTGGAAAATAGTTATAAGTAAGTCATTAAGGAGCAATGATAACTTGAGTTTTGTAAAAGTGCAAATTTTAAATTGAGTGCTAGTGTGCGAACAACTAAAGACAATTTCGCTTCTTCTGGTGTAGCAAGATTAATTATTTAAATGAAAGAATCTATAAGCAAATGAGTAGCACCATTTCAAGGTCACATGTTAACGTTACAGAAATGTGAAACAGATAGTTTATAATTTTGTACTAACTCAGTAAAAACAAATGAATGAATAAATGAATGTTTGTCTATCCGTGTATATGTGCATACGTGATAATGAAATTTGGTATGGGCACTGGACACTAAAATTGTAGTTCTATCTGTATTGAATTTTGGATCCAGTTGTCAAAGGAAATACATTCAAAATGCAAACTCGATTATGTGTATTAAACGACAAAGCTATATATAAAACCTACTTATTGTATAAGTGTAAGAAAATTGTGAGAAGGCATGTTATAAGATTTTTTCAAAATATTTTTGTTTACAAGATCTTATGAAGCTGAATTCTATTGTTCAAGAATCGTTGGCATATGGAAGTCCATTAACTTCCATTATTGTTTAATGCATGTCAGCGGATTCTTTTCAGTCGTGGCTTGAAAATTAATTCAATTGACAATTGTGAGAAAAATACTTAGATTAAATATTCAATAACAAACAATAAAAGTACAATAAGATGTAAACGCAAAAAGTAATATTTTACAAAAAAGTTGAATAAATATTTTATTTTGACAGAACATTTTGTTTTTGAGGTGATATATAGACCCATAAATATTTTTATACAGAAAGTCAATTTTAGAGAAAAATTTGATTTATTTCAAAATGTAAAATAAAAAGGAAATAAAAACATTCATATTTTTGCTTCAAATATAAAGACCCTAATAAAATAACACTCAAAGTAACTAAAGCATGGGTTTAAATTTACTTATAACGCAAAAGCTTCTGACATTTTTTAGAACTGACAATTTTATACAACATAGAAAATAAATTTTAAATAGTTTAAAAGAAAACTAATTACATATATGAGCAGAAAACTTCTTCTCAATTACATCTACTTTCGGAATTTTAAAGTAAAAAAATGGAAGCAAACTAGGAACTTTTATTTATTTTAAATGTGGCATTACTTCTAAGGAAGGAATAACTCCGCATTTAAAAGAAATATAACTTCCCCACTTACAACTTTTCCTTATTTTGTAATTGCGAAATTAGATGCAAGTGGAAAGTTTTCCGCCCTTTTAAATGTGGTAATATATAAAAAAAAATGTAAAAATGTTTAAATTTCAATTAATTACAATGTAAAATTATTAAATTGTAATTTTTAATGTCACTGTTTTAATATAATAATCCTAATTTTTTTAACATTAATTAAATGCTATTATTACAAACTGACGCATGTTTTGAAACTTGATTTTTTAAATATTTGTATAATTTAGGCAATCTTAACTTCAACGAATTTTTTGAAGTTTGTTTCATTTCCTTCATTTCAATAGGTTTAGGTATCGAAAGGATAATTGTAAAATTCAGACAGTTACACCTTCAATGAGTTTTCTCTTCAAATGGTAATCGCAATAGATTTCCTTTATTTGATATATTTAGGTGTTAAATGAAAAATTGTAATTATTAATTACCTGGTTTATAATTTATTAGAATTATTTTTATTATAGTTATTAATTAGTCGCTTATAATTATTAAAACCATTAAATTTTTTTAAAGTTCCTTTTATATTAAAAATCATAAAATCTACGTAAATTTTTTTAATCACTTTGTAGACAAAACGAATTTGTGGATTAAATGTCTTTTCATCTAAGTAACAGCGATCGAAAAATAATATTAAAAAAATGGAAGTTATCATCATCGACTTTGTATTCTTAAATTAAAAAAATACTACCTTGAAATAATAAAGAATACACATAATATTGTTAGTGAAAAATCACAAATTTGACCGTTATTTGTACATTGAAAATTTCAATAGGCTCAGTAACAAATGGCGGTATTTTACTCTACAAGAAAACGCAAATACATAGTAGTAAAGCAGAAGTGTACACAAGAATAGCACTTGCAATAAATACCATAAAACAAGCAGAAAATCAGTATTAAACGATTGCAACTGTACATAATGCTCGGGGAGACTTTGTTAAATTACTTATTTGAATTCAACTCTATTGCCGACTTCTCTCCACTGACTGACTCTCGTACGACCATGTTTTTATAGCCCTCGTGACGGGACATTAAATGCGCATCATCATACATGCATCACAGAGATTCTCGAATACTCTAGATCCTTCATTTTTTTTTTAATCAAAATCACAAAATGATTAACAAGTTTTTCTTTACCAAGGCAGTAATCATTGATTCAGCATATTTATTAGATACTAGCCGTCTTTGGCGACCAGCCGGTTCCCCAGTATTACCGCTCGCTATAATTTTCAATTAAATATTTTAAGTAACTGGTCTCTTAATAGATTCTCGAACAAAACATTTTTAATCTTCAAATTTTGATAGTCATACCAAACTTATACTGTTGTTTAGATCATTTCGTTCAATTTACTATACATATTTTGCTAATTTGTTATCATTTCCGGTAAAACTTCAACTTTAATTTAAAGTGCAAATGTTGAAATTGCAATTAATATAAAGATATTTTTTAATAAAACCAAGCGTTTTATTTTATTTATCATCTTTATGGTTATTTATTTATTTATTATTATTATTGAATATGAGTATTGCAAACAGAATCGCTCGATATTTAAGTCTTATGTGAACTACAAAATATTTTTCATAATTTATGTAATATCTCAAACAAGAATTCAACAAAAATTTCTCGGATTCAGCATAAAATTCAGTTTTTAGTTTTGCTTTCAAAAGGATCGAAATGAAATCAATAATAATATTTTGTTCCTGGCTATAAATATATTTCAAAAATTATGAAGTCTAAATTTAATGCAGTAAGGTATCATATTCTGAGAAATATTCTGGACACACCAAATTTTAAATAAATGAATGAATGTTTCTATTTTTTACGATCAACTAAGATGAAGTCAACTAACTTATAAAGTTTTGAATGTTAAAAATTTAGAAAAACTCAACATTTTCATAATCTTAGGCCAATTAATCTTGAGAAACCTGCGCGCTGATTGGTGTACTTTTCTTTTACAACTATTTACAAAATAAAATTTATAATTATTAAAATAATCGTTTGCTACTTTTAAATAAAATATTTACGATTTATGTCGCAACAGATCTATGTCTTACTAAAGGTTTACAAATTAGCTGTGTGGCCCCGATTTGAATGGATATCCTGTCCATATTAAACAAAACTTGCGTTAAAATAAAACTGATTTATTGTATTAATAATATAGAGAGTGTAAAAGATCATAAAATAATTTTTCTTGAATTTATTTTTTAGAAAAAATAATATTTCATATTTGTTTTCTTTCCTACAGACACGTGCGAAAATTATATTTTTGCAGATTTCATTTCCAAAAAGATTTAATTTATTTTTAGTTGGAGCTTTAATCAATGTGATGGCAACACGTTGAAAAAAGCTAATTTTTTCCCATGAATGCGAAACGTGCTCGTGCAGCTTAAATTTTATTTTTATTTTGTACGAAAAAAATTGTTGAAAAATATAGTTAGAATATTTATTTAAAAATTCATTAAAAATAGAAATATAATTTTTAGATTAAAGCGTTGGTATCATTTAAAAGATAAATTTTTTTTCTCTAACTTCATATAAAAATCTTTTTTGTGCGGTAATAATTTCGGAAATTATAGCATAAACACGCCAAAATTCGCACACGCACACACACACACACACACACACACACACACACACACACACACACACACACACACACACACACACACACACACACACACACACACACACACACACACACACACACACACATTGAGCTTTATTATAAGTATAGATTTATATATCTGTATAAATATCTTCCTTATTAGGAGGATAGATATATCATACTTAACATAGCAAAACTATTGAAACTTTATTATTGTCAAAGGAAAATAAAAAAATTCGACCTATAGAGCCTATAAACTACTTGGAAAATAATATTTACGGTTTCAAATTGATTTAAATGAATTTATAAAAATGAAAAGCATATTATTGGTTTATGTTGTGTTTGGAGAGTGTTGTTCTTTTTGTCGATTGTATCTTTGATCGCCTCAGTCCATGCTGGCATATGTGACAAAATTTGGAAGCTTATGCGTTTCATAAAAAAAATCATCCGCCTGTTGCTTAGATTGTTGTTTGGAAAAGATGTTCATTATGTTGAATAAAAGCATTAATTTCGCTTCACCACTGAAAAAGAATATTGTAACTTTTTTTGTCTCAAAAATACTATTAAAAAAAGTTACTAACGTATGCATACTATAGATAGATTAATAATCTTATTTTGTGCAAATTTTGCTTTTTTTTCTTCATGCGTAACCAAAAATGAATTACAGAATTTTAAATGCAAAATCGTGTTGTGTCATACCTTTGACTACCCTGATGCGTTGTTCCTTTGACTACGTCAGAGATAAAACTCTTCTCATTTAGAAAACTTTAGGGATACTTGATCCAAGAGAATTTTTGTCGAATTTTGAGACAGCTGATAATATTTGCTTTCTCTATTTGCCCTTTAGATCATGTAGCTTTTGCTAGGGATTTCCAATCTAATTTATAAAACAATTGCAATGATGGGTAGATAGAAATATTTTGAAAGTGGATCTTTCCCTTTTTCCTTCCTCTGTGAACTGGAAGTTTACTTTTAATGGTACAATGAATTAAAATATTTTTTAGTTTTAAGCAGACTTTAATTTATAATTTTATAAATGAAATTGTGCAATACTTTATTTCTACTTGATTTAATCTTCAGA
Source organism: Argiope aurantia (assembly GCA_026543865.1). Classification (NCBI taxonomy): domain Eukaryota; kingdom Metazoa; phylum Arthropoda; class Arachnida; order Araneae; family Araneidae; genus Argiope; species Argiope aurantia. The sequence continues at coordinate 1,125,329 of JAPMOR010060062.1, forward strand.
TTAGTTTAAAGAGTTAGAGGACCCTTAAAAATTCAAAAACAAGAATTAACATAGATAAGGAAATTGTGATATTTACTTTTACTATTTCACCAATGTATTTGGCTTATGAATTAGCTGTTGCCAAAAATAAAAACCCTGTCGGAAGTGATCTACCCCCAAAATTTCCTTATATTTTCGATACTCCCGCAAAAATTAGGCAAGGTCGGAAATAAAAGCATATATTTTTATTTTTATTTTCAGAGTCTTGTATAAGAGTATTTTGTTTTTCGTAGTTTAGAGAAGAAAAATAAAAATGCATTTTGGTCATTTTTTTTGCCGGTTGATTGAAACCAGAACTGGATATAGAGCTGCAATTTCAGTATGAAAAAGAAAAATTAAATTTTCATTACTCTATGTGGTTGCGTTTTTGAATTTTCGTTTTGACATGAGAAAGTTCAGACCAACAAACGGTTAATCCCTTCATGAATTATGTTTGAAATTTGATACGGATGGAGAAGGTACACAATTTTCAGATGCTAAAAATTGTGTACCTACTGCAAATTCATTTGAATATATCTTAAAATGAATACACCTAGTTATAAGAAATGAATTACATGATTACCTTATTGTTTTAAAATGTTAAAAGTAGTTTTCTCCTTTATGTTTATTGTTTTCATAATAAGCCAAAGCCAAAGGTACAACATCCGCCGGTCAGAGATACAACACTATGTTGCACCTTCGACCACTTTGTAAGGTTCAAAAATTAAAAGCTTGACCTTTTAGAATGTGTAATAAATACAAAACTAAGCCGAGTGTAAGTCAATATTCTCAATCGTTTAGGAAACTTATAATCGAAGCCAATAAAAATCTAATACCGAAAATCAATAAAAGTTACAACATTCTCTTCTATAATAAAACACAATGTTTTGATTTATTAATATTCAAAGTATTACCTTTTTATTATAAATATTTAAAATTCTTAGCTGGAATCATGATTCACAAAAAACATTGTTTTTTCAAATGATTTTTAACTGGGCGTGTATGATGAACGAATACGAGGACGAATATACGAGAATTATATATTCGTACAAATACGACTTCATACAAGTACACTCATACTCATAAGAACTTCTACAAGTGTTTGACGAATGGCAGCAATTCAAGTTTGCAATTTGTCTACGCAATACTATGAAATTTTGTCATTGTTAATATTACAAATAGTTTAAAATTTTATGATGAAGACAGAATAATAGATAAAATACATATTTTATTAATATATACAATAATTTATTAATTACAAATATGTTGATCTGCGTAGATTACATCAACCCTTTCTATGTACAAACATAATGGTTGACACCATTTCGAAGAGCAAATTATAACAGAATTTTTTCTTAATCTTCTATTTACAAATATTTACAAAGTGAAGATCCAGGCAATTCATCTATAGAAATACGCATACTTGCAATCCAATGAATTATTTGTATTGTAAGTTACTTGCATCTAAAGCTCTCTGTACATAGCATTAATAACCCATCCATTCATTACCTGGCGAATCTGAAGCCTCACCCATGCATTGGCATGGGGATATAAATAGGATAGAAGTGAGGATGTCCTCCTCCTCCTCCTCCATTGTTCTGTTGAAGCATCTTGGCGACAAGTCCTGAAACCATGATGTCATAATTTGAATAATGGTGCTTTTTGTGCCCGCAAACTAAGGGTGTGAAGATGACTGCCAAAGTCGCCAAGACCAGTAACAGGTATAAAGAGTGGTTTACGATCATTTTGGATGTAACTGAAAGATAAAAGAAAATCATAAGAGATACATTTACTATTATGCAGAATATTCTAATGAATATTTCAATTGAAATTATCACCTGTTATTTAAATTTAGTAAATCGATTTATAGCAAAGTGACAGAAGTCAACTAAGTAGCGCGAGATAATGTGGAATGCATCATTTATCTAACAAGAATAAAAAACAATGGAATTCTCAGTACAGAATAACCTAATGTGGGTGACTTTTAACGATATGGGCAGTTAAGTTTATCATGTGTTTATACATTATCACAAATGAGTCTTATAAATAAAAATTAATACTTCCATTGCCATACATTTCTTATTAATTTACAATTTATTATTAAATCAACAAATTCGAGTTAAACGGTTGTTCATTATTTCCAAAAAACGATCAGCCCTTCGCCTGAAATCTTTGATAATTACAGATTGACCAAATGTTAAATTATTTGTGTTATTTCTATATGCGTTAGATAGATGCTAAATTTTCAGATTTTATTTCAATATGTTTTTTAAATAATATGAAAATTAAAAATAATGCAGCAATTAAAAGATAAAGAATAGAATGCTTTAACTGATAATAAAAAATTGATTTTTCAAAATACTTTTTATGCTCTGATTTTATATATTCTGATTTTGCAAACTTTTAAGTGCTTCGATTCTGTCATGCGAATCTCTTCAAATCAAATAGATTTATATGGTTATGAAGTGAATGTGATAAAAAAAAATCTGTTTCATCATTCATGAAAACAAAAGATAAAAGCGCGAGTAAAGCCATTGAAAATCAAACAATTTTTTTTTGTATAATAATGAAAAATTATATCTTGATTATGCAGCTATAGTATCAAAATACCTTCTATAAAACTGAATCATCCAATGAAGTTGATGAAATGATTAAACCTTTAAAATATGATATTATAGAAAATGGACTAGTTTTAAAAAAATAGATCAAACAGATCACAACCCAAGCTTTTTGCTGTTTATACATATCAATGAAACCAGAAGTCACGTATTATTTATAAAACTATTTTTTTTATGTTAGTCTAAATTATAGATTTTCCCTTATAATTTCATAGTAAATCTAAAATAATAAGGTTTTTATTGCCAATGAAATTTCATTTCGTTCTTCTAATAAGATTCCACTATGGTGCTCTATATTCTGTTAAATTAGTTCGATTTCTTTGAAAAGTATTTTTTTAAATTTTAGGTGATACAATCTATGAAACACAAACAATCCATAAACATATCTAGAGAACTTTTAGGTATATGGCTAGATAATAGTCTCAATTTCGACTTATATTCCTTTTTTTCCCTTTTCCTTTCAGAAAATGCCCGTAATAAAATTCCGAGGTGAAACTTTCTCTTTATTCTTGAAATGAAATGTTTATCGCTTTTTCATGCTTGCTCTTTTTCTGTAATAAATCACTCATTTTTTTTATTTCAGTCATTCAATGGCATCCACGTTTCGCCAAGTGTAACAATATTTTCCCATTTATATCCTGCTAAATGGTATTTATAAAAGAATGTATTTGAAACCTTTAATTTTCATTTTTTACATAATATTTTAATGAAATTCAAATTTTCTTAAATATTATTAAGTATCCATATGTTACTATTTTGAGTAAAAGGTTGGTGACAATCATAAAAATATATGTCGCTGAATATAACTCTCTAAAGATTTAAGTCTAGTGGCACTTAAAAATATTTGTCAGATAAGGGATTGGGGGAAATGGAAATCCGCCTTTATTTATAATCGTTTTTATTTCACATTAATAACATACTGTTTTATAAATTTAAATTTCGGGCAATTTTCTTTCAAAATCTAACAGTTACCTTACTTATATCACTTAAATCAGTTTCCGTCAAAGGCAGATTTAATTGATTTAATGGGTGGTTTTAATTAAACGCCTTGATAATTGAAAAATAGAATGAATTCAAATGCATTAAAAGTTTAATTTTCATGTAAAAATAGATAAGTAAACGACAAAACAGTGCTTTTAGGTGATATTATAATATTACGAAAAGAAATATTTACTTGCGGAGTCTAGCTTTACTTCAACGGCTAAGATGGTGGATTTGAATTGAAATTTCCCTTTATAGAAGTACACTGTTATATTAACAGAGGGATATGCGCAGCATTGTTACCTATTTTATTAATCCAAATTCCTATCACTGATTATTCGTACTGACGCATGGAGGTTTCAGAGTTAATTCACCTGATTTAAGTTACATTATTTATAGGCTGGCATATTAATTGTATATCATATTGCGTACATGTCAAAAAATCGTTTAATGCTTCTACAGAACAGAATATTGGATATAAAGATTCAAAATTCGGCTTATATTTATTCCCTTAAAAACATTTATTCACCAATAAAGTATAAAAAAAATAGATAAAGCTTTTAATTAAAAATTAATCTAATACTATAAAAGTATTTCCCAAAAATTTCAAATCATACTATTGCAAAAAATGTTTTCTACTGCATTTTGAAATTAAAAAAAAATTAACTTCCTGGAATACCAATTTTATTTCAGCGCAATTTTTCTTAGATTTTAGTAATTTTTTAAAAAAATATTTCATGTGCATTTTACAACAATACTTTACTTTGTTTTAACTACTGCATTTATGCACACGTGCGTTAGAATTAAAATAAATACTTTTTTTTCCTTTGCTATGATTAAGAGTAAATTTTAAAAATAATTAATATGAAGATAAATGAATAATTCATAAAATATTAAAATTCTACGAAATTTCGATAGTGATTTAGATTTTCTTTTATTATTTTTGTGTTTTTTCTCTTGTAATGTATCTTAGATATAAGAGTATTAATCTCAGAGCATTTTATCAGTGATTTATTAGAACGTGTAGTAAAATTTTATTATTTTTCTTAGAGAAAACAGTGGATCAGCGTTTAAAATGTTAAGATATATGAGTATATCTTAGTATATTTTATATAATTTATTCTTATAATATTGTGATTTACTGACATTGCTTTGCTTTGGTTTAATAATATTGCTTCATTTTTATAATTTGATGATCTTGCTTTTTTCTAAGCTTTGAAGTTTTAAATCTTAATATAATTTAATATTTTATTCTGAGTTTTGTTGTGAAAAATCAGAAAGCTTTATTGAGAGAGAGAACTGCTTATTATTAATTTTAAAAAATATGTTTTTAAGTGGTAGTAGCTGGAATACAAAAAAAGCAACCAACTAATAGATTTTGGAATTTTAAGAAACTAAATTTGAGATCATTATTGAGAGAGATCATTAGGAGAATAATTTATATTCACGATCCCTTGTACATGTATAAAGAGTCTGAGAAGTCAGTAAGGTGTTATATTGATTTTACTCTAAAATAATCAGCAAAGCTTTTTCTTTAAATCTCAACTATAAAAATATTAATTTTTAAAGAAACAAAGGATTTTTTTAAAATTATGCATTTTGATAATTTTGGTTTTGTCAGAATGAAACGTCATGTGAATTCTGTGAATTCCCAGAAACAATATCCTTCAAAAAATTATAAATTCACTTACCTAATGGAACGGATGCTTCATCTATTGAAACAATAGTTGTGATCTATGCTCAAAAAATAATCCGCTTTTTGAAGGAGAGAAACCGGAAAGGAATAAAAATTTTTTTTTACTTCCTGATATTATAAGAAATAATTTTTCCTTTTACTTTCTGAAGAAAATAGCATCTTTCCTGTTTTCTCAAACATAAAAATCCGTTTTATGTCATAAAAAGCTGAAATTATATGTCACTCAATGGTTTCTATTTTGGATTTCCTCAAGTTAATCTCTTGATTCTTTAAACTAAAATCCCAGAAATTTTATCAGTGAAACAGGTTGCACTCTGAATATTTCTGATGAAATCTTTCAGTAAAAATGTAGATTATTTTAAATACAATAAGGATATTTCACAAAATACAATATGATGCTTTAATATAAATTGAAGAGAATACTTTTTTTTGAAATTAGCTCTATTAAGTAACTACACAAAATTTATATATTATGGAAATTGCTCTATGAAGGATATGAATACCCCACCCCCCCCCCCAATCAAAAACCCATACATCATAATTTTAATTTTTTTTTTGCAATTTTAACAAAGAAAAAAATCATTGCAATTTGTTTTCAATTTTTTTTATAGTGGATGAATACCGCAATATGATTTATGAGTGCTTTCTTTTAAATTTGTTTACTTTTTTTTATGCTTTGTTGCTAATAAAAGAGAAATCACAAAGGATAGATATAATATATTATCCGTTATTACATTTGGTTTAAAGTTATAGAAGCAGGAAAATAATCTTTAAAAAGTGAGGATATTCCAAATATGATTTATTCCATTCAAGTGTCAGTTCACAATCCGTTTATGTAAACAACTCCGGTTAAAAATATATAGAGTTTGTTTTTGAAATTATGACATTTAAATGAATGAAAATGTTTGCTTGCAGTGCATTAACAGTAGTCATGCTTCGAGCATTTCAAAGAAATTTGAATTTTGATTATTATATTCTATCCGAAGTGTAAAATATTCAAGCGAGTATCTTGTTACATAAACATATTATACAACCTTGCTCTATGAGTAAATTAATAGCACGCAAAAAAAAAATCTTTTAAAGCCTAAGCAAAATGATTTATTCTTACTTCCAATGTTATTACAGTCTATATAACTTACTTATTAATTAAGATGAATTATATTATTATTACTTATAATTAAGATGAATGATTGTTCATATTTGTGTGTATGTGTCATCATTCTATAAGCCAGACAATCTGACCCACAGCCACCAAATTTGGTAGGTGGTGCTTTGTTTTGGAGGGTGGGGAGGTGCACTTAAGAGTGATTTTTTAAGAGTTTTAATTAACTGAAAATTAATGGAGTTTTTAGCATTTTTCTTTGATAATTTGAAAATACTATTACACATAAATTAATTTCATACCATTTCAGAATTGGAAACAATTGTCTTTCTAATTATAGAAATTTAAAAATCGTGCAAATTTTCCTCGAATTTTGGCCTTCTTTCAAAAAAAAAAAACAACTATTTTATTTTAAATTTTCAACAATAGGTTACATGTCTATCTTGAAATCCAAGCCGTTTTAATTGTTTCATCAAATATTTAATCGCTTGATTTTCTTCCATTGTTGAAAACTTTAGAAGAAAGGACCTATTTAAACCTAGGCTGTTTACAAAATGAGAAAAAAAATGTAGAGTTACAATACCTCAAAATTTATAAGATAGATGAACAGCAGTTTAATTTTTTTACTAGCACTATAAAATCACAAGAGTAGTCTCCACTGGAAAGGTGCATGTACAGAGTTAACGAACATATGAATGGCATTCAAAATAATATGGTTTTAATATATGGGAATTTGTGAGAATCATGAAGTTATATCTAAACTAATTAACTGAAATTAAATAACTATTTAAAACAAAAATTAAATATAACGAATATCTC
>JAPMOR010060062.1:1135275-1192658 GCA_026543865.1 Argiope aurantia
ACACACACACACACACACACACACACACACACACACACACACACACAGACACACACACTTTTATTATTTGTAGGGATTACAGTTTAACTTCTTTCATCAAATGATCTTATCCAAGAAAACCAGTTAACTTTACGGCCAGTTACTTTCCTATGTTATCGAATCCTCAAGCAGTTTTACTTTGCAACTACAAGTTGTAATATACATATCTTTTTTGTGTATCTTTAATATACTCTTAAAAATTTCTCTAAAGATTTCTGGCTGAGACTGTATATCAAGATAAAATTTGCAGCGATAACAATTTTTAATATACATTAAAACACGTTTGCATGCATTCTGTTTCTTTTTCAGAGACTCTTTTATTTGGCTATAGACCGTAAAAAATTTCATTCTTTCTTTTAATAAAAAATTGTAAATTTTTTTTATTGTTTATTCAACTAATTTTCTTAGAAAACTAGCTGCAATTATTTTTTATGATTAATCTCACTTAATAAAATTTTAATTAAAATTATATTCATAAAATATTTTATAGCAATGTAATGCCATCAATTTCTTTTCAATGATTTGGCAGCAGTCATCATTCTAGAACTGCTCGAGAAATACGTCAAGCGAGATAAAATCAGAAGTTGATGAAGCAATGGTTGAGTGATTTATTTCGCTTTCCTTTCTTTTATTCTAACGAGACGGATCTAAATAGCATTTATATGCTTTTGTTTACCACTTAAGACCAAAACCAGAATTTCTCAGTTTTCCTTCTTACAGATCTCTCTATTAAACTTCTAATACCGTCTAAATATAAACTTTTAATTCCATTCGTGATCAGTACACAGAAAAGGATTACATTCTTTATGCAAAAGTCGATAAAAACACTGAATTAATATTTAATAATGCAATATTTATTTCAATATTCTAATCGTTTGTATCGTATTTTAGATTCTACTGTTTGTTTTAAAATTTAAATTGTTTGTCTCTTATTTTATTTAAATTGTTTGTTTCAATATCTCTTTCTTTGATTTTAGAATCTAAAGAAAGAAATGCATGTAATTTACAACTGATAATTACCAAAGAAAATTTCATTCCGTTATAAATGTTTTTTAATCAGAAGTCTCTAAAATAATTGGTTAAGAATGAAAAAAGCTTTATTTTGTAAAAACCATGAATTTTATACATGGTTTTGTTTTAAAGTTCCGTGTTTCGGATGTCGCAAAATTGAAAAAGTGGCTAAATACAGAATGTTAGAAAAAAAAGCCTCGCAATTCTGAATTGCTATCAGTTACATTTTCGCAGTTTGCTACTTCCAAATTTCTGCACGGTCCGAACAGGAGGGTGTTTGATTTTGATGAATTTCGCAAGGATCAGAACCATACAGCAGTGGATTTCCGATGGAATTTGGCTCTTGATGATTCTGCCGCCAATCCACTACCGTCAAAATATTAGAAATCTTTTGAGAGGAACACATTTTATAAATCCAAGTTCATAGTAATTAGATGTTAACAAAATTTAACCCAAATCTATACTATTATAAAAAACGCTTTATGTAGTTTGGGGGTTCTTCAGAAATATCAGATGTTGACAATTTTTCCACCCTAGTGAGGCAACAAATCTCATGAAGAAAAGAATACCAGCATTTGTTGCTGCAATTGCAATTCTACTATTTCTGCAGTTTTTTACTACCTTGCAGTTGAAGTATAGTTTTCGGTCGCTTGAATATCTGTGTGCATATGGGTACGATAACAAGAAAACGCAGCTATCAAATTTAACGTATGATTTTACTATCTGAACTGCAAATGTGTATGTAGTTTTGTATCAAATGTAAAAAGGGTTGGTTATCTGTCGATATATCTATTTGTATCATGTAAACGCGATAATTCTGAAAAACAACAAGCGAGACGTATTAATTTTTCTGCTTAATTTTGTCATTAAAATAGCAGATAAGCATCAAACGTTGGATCAAATCGATCGATATGAAGAATTATTATTTTAAAAACGCTTACTTGATTCTCAAAAGTCCAAAATTATGAGTATGTAGGTGAAAACTGAAGTAAGCAAAATCCCGTTAGTTTTATCAGTTACCAGTTGAATGCTTGAGAATATTGTATTCCTTGACAACTTCATTATTAACTTCTAATATTTGTGCCCACTTTCTGAAATAGAAATTGCAAGTAACATTTATGTCTTTAAACTTTAGATTTATTTCAATTTTTTTTAAAGAAATTCATTAGAGCAACATAAATTGATTCATTTTTGATTCGATTGATAATAAATCGATTCTTGCTTGTAATAAACATCATAAGTTGTAATAAACATCATAAGTTGTATTTATTATGTTATGCATCATTTTTTAATATACAAAGAAACGGAGATCGTTGACTATCAATTTCAGGATTACCTTATCAATAATTCCATTAATGGAATTCCATTTAAAACTGATGGTTATACGAAGAACTGTATACTATTTCATAATGAATAATTTATTTTAAAGTCATTTACGTTTTTTTTTCCAATTAATAATGCTAATTCATTTCAAATTAAGGTTTGATTCTTAATTATTTTTCCTCCGGTTGTATTTGTTCTAGAAATTATGTATAGATTGCCTGATAAGAAATTCGTTATTGCATGATGAAAATTTCTCTTCCTCTTTTCCTGATATGAATTTGTTACGATTTTGTTCCAAATGCGAGATCATCGGAAAATTTTGAAATTTGTAACAAGTTTCTGTTGCAAATATTGCAAAAATATCTCAGTAGAATTTATAATATCTGTCAATTTAAAGCTTTGCAGAGTAACATGAAAGAAGTTCCTTCATCTTCTTTAATTTTTTTTTTAATTTCTGTTACAAAGCTTATTTTTTGGTCCATTTCATTAGGCTAAAAATGTTAAAAATGGTTCACATAAGATTTTTTAGACATACTTTGGTTAGGCTACTGATTATCTTTTCCCTTATTGCTTTTAACAGAAAAAAAAGAATCTAATATGAGTTTTTGAAAAATATGATGAATTTGCTTATCTGTAAAACCTATTATGCTATCTTTTGATATCAAAATCTTATTAATTTTTTTGATAAAGGTAAACTTCAGTTATCTTTTTCACATCTAATTCTTCATGATGAAAAGTAGTAGAATAAGTAATTTTAATGAAAAAAAAAGAACCACATTTATTAACACGAAAATTCCACAAAGCTGAGAAAGCGAATTGAAAGAGAGAGAGAGAGAGAGAAAGAAAAAGAGAGAACATTTTCAAAAATTACTTTTGGGACAAATTTTTTTTTGTTATATTTAAGAAAAAATGTGGAAAACTATATCAGGAAATTTGTTGAAGGCAAGAATTGCACAAAAGTGGGAAATGGAAGTTCCGATTTGTAAACAGTCAAAGGTTCTTAATTGCCATAATAAAATTTGTTAAAAGAACTGGAAATAAATTATTCTGTTATGATTTAGTCCTGATTTAATTTTGAAATTTTGATAGTTTACAAAGCATAAGAAAATTAGAATTTTAATTAAATTCATAATTTTTAATCATCTTTCTAGGAATTCTTCAATTTTTGAGATTCATAGAGGATACTCATTATTGTTTTGTTTTCTTCTCTTATTGCTTTTAGGATCTAATGCTTTTGAAATATTTATCTGATTTCAAAGTTTGGATTTAAAATTATTTACCATTTTTAAATATCAATTCTAAATCGTTTAAAATTTAAAAATATTTTCAGGTTTTTTAAAATTTTATTTTATTGATATGAATTTCTTAATTTATGAGTCTTGTTTTCATGTATTTTAAATGGTGATTATGGAAAAGTTTTCTGATTTTTGTTTTTAACACATTAAATGTTTACAGCAGAGAAATTAAATTAATTAAAATGTTTTCCTTAAATATTTTTATTTAATTAAAATAAAATAATTAAAACATTTTCTTTAAACATTTTCTAATAAATTGCAACGTTTATTGAAAAGAAAATTACAATATCTCAGAAAATTTTCTAATTAATGGAAAAGGAGATTATAATATCTTTTTTTTATAATTGTGAGGCATTTCGAAAAAGATGCTATAGTTAATTTTGACATTAGTAATTTTAGTAAGGCCTCACATAGGACAGTGACTTTAACTATCTAATTAATGAACTTTGGAAATTAGTTTATTTATGCTATTAAAAATTATACATTAAAAATATACTTGAGCAAATTGATGTATTAGGTATAAAACTTTTAATAACAGACATGAATGGGGTAGAAAACGTAATGTTAATATATTATCGAATTTGTGAGTTTCTTGAAACACTTTCCTAGGAATCATTTCCATAAACTTTGAAGCGCCATCTAGGGGGGGGGGGAGAAAAAGAAACCAAATTTTTAAAAACATGAAAAATTAATTTGAAATATGTGAGTAGAGAGAAGTATGGGATATTCTATAATAAATCATATATATAATTTTTATGATGCTTTAAAATATTATATCTAGTGAATAAAAAACAAAAAAAATATTGTTCAATATCTTCGTCTGACTAAAGATATGTGTTTAGTTTTTTACGTTTTAATATACGAAATATGTAAAAGAATAACCAGCGCTGAATAAAAGCAGTAAAAAAGAATTTGGTAAATCTTTACAATTCTGAAATGTTAAAGTCAAAAAATCATTTTAAGAACTATGCCTATGTAAATATGAATACGATAACTCAGTAGACTCAGAAGACAAGTTGACAAGTTGATTAATTACAAAGTTGTTACATCCATATTGTAAATTTGTGTGAAATACATGAGCACTCATAAATGATGCTAATGATCGTTAATGATGTTAATAATTCCATTTCCGAAGAGCCATTGTGTAAGCGGGTCTGGTACACGTTAAAACCGTCTGGGCCAAACTCCTTCAGCTGGTTTGGCGTGGCGTGGAGAGAGGGGTGTCAGCTCAGGTGTTGTCCTCGTCATCTGACCTCGGTTTAAAATTACGAGGTCCGTCCCCAAATAGCCCCAGTGTTGCTTTAAAACGGGACGTTAATATAACTAAACTAAACTAATAATTCTATTTATTAGAATTAGCATGTCCATTTATTTTTCCTAAATACATATTCATCGAAGTATCATTAAATTATACAAAAAAGGCCCATATTTACAAAGATTTTTGACTTGAATATCGCATTAAAGTCCAAGTATAATACTGCATATATTATATTAAATTTAAATACTGATATAATTTTTATAACTACTTACATTCGCGTTGCCGGAGAAAATATTATATACTTTTATTTATTTTGCAAATTAACGTACATATATTTAAAAATTCGGGTTATTAAAAAAGATTTGGTTATTAAACTGACGTCATGGAACATGAGCTCTTTAACATATTTTTTATATAATTTATTTCCTTCCGCATTTGTAAAGCTTCCAGACTTTTTAAATCATATTTATTCGTGTTTGTAAGGTTAAAAATCCTTAATAGAATTATCATTTACTTACTTATGCACTAGAATTTTGGAAACTTATGTGATAATGAATATAAAATATCTCAACATACATAATAAAATATTATATACACATTAATTGATTGAACTGAATTTTGATTCCATAAAAAATACAGTTTATATCGACTGTAATTGTAAGATTGCATAGTAAATATCTAAATTAAAAATACACACTAACAATTTAAATAATATAAAATAGAATAAAAAATTGTAGGAAAAGATGAATCCGAAGGCGCCTTGATAATGTCTTCAGGGCCGGATAACTCTTTTCCTTCAGTTTTTTATTCTATTTTATTTTATTTTATATTAAGGTTAATGATTATTTTTAAATTGGCTAATTTCCTTTATATTTTAGATGAAGCAGCGTTAGAGCACTCTAATACAAATAAATGTAAATGTTTCTAAATATAATGTATCTTCCTTTCAAAGTCTATTGCTCTAGAAAATATTTTCTAAATAAGTTGATTTCATAAAATATTGTCTTTAACTTTATGGTTTATATTTTTTCTTTTATAGTAATTATATAATTTTTATTTTTTCCCGTTGCATAATAGATAATTTTTTGCAGTTAACAATTGTTGAATGTAAATTATCGGATATAAGATTTTAAGATTTTCAAATTAAAAAAAAACCGTCAGGAATTTTCTGTTATTTTTAAAAATATTCTTTTTTTTTAAAATTTAGTGTCGTTCTCTATTAGCACAACGTGTTCGACAATATTATTACGATACCTTCACGATATTATACAACTTTTAGATTGTCGAACAATACGGTGAAGCTTTCGTGAAATATTTTGTGCTAGTAGGATTTCTTTGAATCAAACTGTATATTGAGTCCGCCTTCACATTTCATTAAGATGAAATAATTTTAAAGCGAGTATAAACAAAGTCTTGGAAAATCTATTAAAGATTATATCCAACTAAAATTTTTAGAATTTCAATAAAACTGCAGAAGCAGGTTTTTAAATTTTGTGGGCAAAGGTAATTTTGAAAAAAAGAAAAAGTGAGCCTTGTATCCGCTACTGCTCTTCTGAATTAGAAATTAAAAATTTTCCAATAGCTTTTGTTTTTAATTTCAAGATTTACCGAATAGTTTCTGACTAATATTTTATATGTAATATTTTATTTCACTTGAGTTATTAAGCAACAACATTTAGCTTTTTAATTTGTTTGACTTATCGTGGAGAATATTTGCTTTTTCTAAATAATTGACTGTTCCTTTTTTTATCATTAGCTGTATAAAATCCTTGCCAATAAATCTAAATAATTTTGCAATCAACCGAACAACTATTTATGTACAACGATTTAAGAACGTCATCCATTGAACTGTGTGGAATAAATGAGATTTTTTGTATTTCCTGGGATAAGGGGATTCCTATTTAAAGTAATAATGTGATATCTCATTATCTGTCAGATAAATTGTATTGAAATTAAAGAGAAACACTTATACAAATGATAAAGTGACTTTTATTTACATAAGAGACATGCGTAATACAAGGAAATGAGTGTATACAAAGGAATGTATATTATTGTTATAATTACTATTTACATTTTAATGAAAATATAATTGTTAGATCTATCTACAGCTACAATCAAAGTTTCATCTATTACATCCATCCATGATGTCCATGATGTTCCATTTCATAATGATAAGGAATGTACTCTATATGATGGTGTTCTCCACCCCCGTGATGTTTTGAAAGCAACTTGGCTAGGATACCAGCTGCTAGCAATGCCTCAACAGCACTTCTGCCTCCACCTCTTTTTCCATGGCCTCCTCCACCACCTCCGAGCAATCCTCCCATCATACCACCACCACCATGCATGCCTTCCACTGTCATGAAGGCTGACGAAATGATAAGACAGATGCAAAAGGAGACAATTTTCTTAGAGGCAGCCATTGGTATGAATATATATGTCTGTAATAAAAGTCGTTTATTAGAAGTGAAATTTCTAAATTACACTTTTATGGTTAGGCATCAATGTATCTAGAAATTGATTATTAAGATTGTAAATAAAAAGATTTTGTAGAAAACGACATCTCTTTCAGTCCTTTATTTCGGAACTTAGTAGTTCAATATAAAAAAATAATAAAATTCATTGAATTACTTATTATTAGCATTAAATAAGTGGTATTTTAATCTGAATTTCTATTGGTATAGTGTGATGATATCTTATTAGTATACTGACGAAAGCCATTCGGTATCTTAAGAAAAAATGTAAGAATTGTTTAAGTTTTTGAAAAAAATATGGTAATTAAAGAAGAGGTAATTTTAACTCTATTACACAAGAAAGTCCAATCCTATTACTGTTACTACAATCTACAGAAAATACTAATACAACAGCCCACAAAAAGAATTTAAAAGTAATGTAAATTAATTGCAACGTGTCCTTTTTTTGGCCTCAACTGCTGAAGAGACTGTATATACTTTGAATGGAAATATGATGCTGCGAGTTTGTCTAGAGTTTCAAATTGTCAAGCAAGAAAGATATCTAAATGTAGTTTTAACTCAGACATGGGGTTTTATCTTCTTATTTGGAAGTAAATGTGGAAGTATGATCATGAAACTTCGTGTACTTACTATTTATTTCAGGAATAATATATAATGCATTGTTAGAATATTTTGGTATTGTTGTGTCCAAGTTTAAATTACTTACGAGAAGATAATAATTGTTAAATACTTAAATTTCTCAATATGGAAAGCTATCGTAAAATATCTGAAGGGCATCATACAACGCCATAAATTATCAGATAAAATAAATATTATTAATTATAATTAAAAATAATTATTATTCTCAAAAAATAATTCACAAATTTACTATAGGTTGTGAGATAAATAATATGTTTTGTTCACTTTTCTTGCAAGTATTTTCAGTAATCAGAATATTAAAAGTATTTTCGAAGACAAAAATTAATCTGTAGAAAAAAAAAGTGGGAGCAATGCAATAAGAGTCTAGATTTCACACTTGAAAAGGCTCGAATCACCGAAATGCAATTATTTTAGTAAAGCATGAGAAATTGAAGAGAAATTTTTTATATTGAATGTAAGTTTAGTTTTTTTGTAATAACTTTCTTAACTACTTTTCTATTTGGGTTTATAAAAAAAATTACTTTAAATGTTCTCTTCACACAGCATTTGTTAATATTTAACAGCTTACATTTGTCATAAAATTTCTTTTATTCTGAACTTTTTTTGAACTTGGAAAAAAAGAAAATTTTATTATTTTTAATGGATGTAAATATTTAGATTGTCAATATAGATGGCAGCAGGAGAATCTACAGCATATAAGCAAATTGTTCATGCATTTGATGATAGATGGCAGAAGTAGACTTATGTAATGCCGAAATATGAACGGATGTTTGCTAATTATGCTTATGCCATTTTAAATAATAAAATAATCTTGTGTAATAAGATTGCTGAGATACTACATTTGATTTCTGCTTTGCGTTTCTAAAAATATTACAAATTCATTCTTCTTTTTCTTCATGTAAATTCCTTTTAAGATCATAATACTTAATTTTCAATTAATTTTTATAAAATTTTTAATAATTAATAATTTTATAAATATTTAAATAAAATAATTAATAATTTAAAATAAATTTATATATTATTATATATACATTTAATTTCTTAAATTTAATAAATTTATTGTAAATAATTACTTATAATAAAATACTTAATCATTTTATAAATATTTTCATTCTTAAAACAATTTATATTGTTTGTCATTTGCTGTTTTATTAATTTTTTTATTATTAGAAAAATGTGATAATGTGTATTATATATATGTATATATGATTTGATATTCAGAATGAGTGTATGATTTGATATTCAGAATTCCACAATTCAACAATTTAATACCTCTGTATATAAATTATAATAATGTTTAATAATTAATCTTCTACATCTATGACTTCCGATCTTTAATTCTATTTCAATTATCTTTTTTTAGTAAAATACTTAACAGATGATACAATTTTTATAAAATGTAATGAGATTGATAGCATAAAATTTTAATTAAGAAAAAAAGGGGATAAAATTGTACTATAAGTAAATATAAATCAACATTTAATTATTTTTAAGTAAGGGATCAATTAATAATTATTGGAAAGCTAGATATTTTATTTTTTTACTTAAAAGCAATATTAAGTAAACTCTCTTTAAATGCAAATTTACAAAATGTTTTTTTATACGTTATTTTCAAATTTTCAATTACATCTTTTATGCACTAATTATTTTCATAAGTTTTAAAACCAAAAGTCATTAAAATTTATAGAATATAAAATGTAAAATTTTTTTAATAATTTGCAAATGATATTAAATTATATTCAGTTTAAAGCACACATTTAAAAAATTTAGGTAAACATTTCTTTGATTTTGTTTGAAATTGCTATAAAAAACAACTCACTTCTGACGATGAATTTCCAAGTTCTGCTTCGCAGTTCTGTTCAAATTGTGAATGCTTATTTGAGTACAGTCCTTTTTATATATGATGAATGTCCTCGGAAGAGAAGTTCTCAAAAATGACACATTTACCCCATAGGAAATCGGAAATTTCCTATACCAAGTAACTTATTCATGTAAATACTGGCTCCGTAAAATAACGTGTGCATGTAATTTTCCTAAACATGCAAGCGTTTCCCATTTTTAGACTTTTCTATGCCAGTAATTCCTCATCCATGACAAGAAGATAAGTTGATAACAATTTTTGCACGTTTAAGGGAAAGTTTCATCTTAACTTTTCCCTAATGAGGTATAAATATGCTATTCTTTGCAAAATGTTATTGAGGTCTGCATTATGAATTATTAAACATTACAATGTATAATTTCAAACATAGATTCCATTCTTATCTTATTTCTAAATTTCGTTCACTTTTTTTTCTGAATTGAATTTTTAAAAAAAGAATTTGGTGTTTAAGATAAGATTTTTTGTTTTATTTAAAATTTCATTGACGTTTGTCTTCTTTTTTGGTTGAGGAAATATATTACAAAAATATCCAAACAGAGGAAACAGTGATGTAATTTTACTCTGAGTTCAATTTCATACCCATTAACCTGGTTATTCGTGATATTCGTGTTGGAAATGACTCTGGGTTTTACGAGTGTTTCAATATTGGGCTTTATTATGTTTATATTTAGGCATCTCCAGGAAACTGAGCTATAAAAACATTTGTTTTTCACATTATAAGTTGTATATTTCCAAAGTGGTTTTTTATAGAGTTAAAAAAAACATAAAACTAATTGCAGAATCTGAATATCTTTGATGTAGTTTTGGGAAGTATTAATATCGAAATTCTAAATTTATGTAATATTCTAAAAATGCCTTCGTTTTGAAATAATTTTGGATGATATTGATATTTGCTTTCAGTTCTGTTTTAATAATTTTTTTATGGATATAATATTTTGTATTGCAAAATCCTTATATCTGGCACAAAAATCTTGACTGTAAATTCAAGGAAGTTATTTTCTTTTGTAATGAAAAGTTTAATTTAGAATTAAACAGTTAGTAATAAATTGAGCTCTAAAAGAAAATATTGAAACGAAATCCGTGTGAGTTTCGTTATTTTCTTTGTTAAATTTCCTAATCTCTTAAAAGCTGAAGTTTTTAATAGAGCGTTATTAAACGCTGTTTCATATTCAACCCTTTGCAATTATAATAACAATTGCTTTAAAATGAAGTTAAATGATTTGCAGTAATGAAGCAATCTGGTTTAAGATAGTAATAATTATTTTGATATCTCCAGTACATGATGAATTACGAAAATAATTTGTAACGTCAGACTAAGTGAACATAACGTTCTATATTATAAAAAAATTTAATTCAGAGAGCATTTGAATTTTATTTACATATCACTCTGTCAGATAATTTTCTTAAAACTCTATTCCCTAGTGTAAAAAATAGATGACATCCTTTATTCATTTTCATAAGCAAAAACAACTCTTTCGGTGTAAGAAAAAACATCTTTCTCTCTCTTTTTTTAAAAATAAATGAAAAAATTATCTTTAGCTTTAATATGTTCAGAGTATCTTTGAGTTACTAAAATAAATGAAAAAATTATCTTTATCTTTAATATGTTCAGAGTATCTTTGAGCCCGGATGTCTGCAATTTCGTTATGAAGCTTAGCATATAACGACAATTTCACATGCCCCCTTCAAGGGACTTTTTAAAAACAAAATAAAATGAAGAAAAAGATGTAATATTCCCCCCCCCCCGGAAACTATGTTATTTCTATTCGAAAGTATTAAATAATTTCAAATATAAATGATTAGTTCAATGTAGGAAGCTTTCTTACTCAGATATTCTCTGATCAAACCAAGAAAAATTTCCACCATTCCATTTACATCCAAAAGAGACGTTACTATACTAAACTGAAACCTCAAAAGCATTTATCAAATGGAAAAAAAGTAATAACTCAGGCAATAATTAATAATAAGATTTCAAAATTACTTCAGTGTCAAAGACATAAAATGCTTCTTGAAACAATAATGTAACTAATCCTTTAACAAATCATTAATATTAATGCAGACGTTTGAAGAATAACTCACTCCCATAATGTGTCACAAGTTTTTTTTAAATTGTATTTGCAAACCATTTTAAGGTAAGAATTTTGAATTGAAATTCACTATATGAGTTAGCTTGATATGTTAGGATAATAATTTTAAAAAAATGGAAACCATTTATGATAACTGCATATGAATGTTAATGATAAGAGAAGCACTGAAAACTAAACATAATGGAAACATTTCATGCTCACTTTATTCATATGAAAATTTGCACGCCAACTTGATTATGAAATCCACTGCAGTGTTTGCTACTGGGTGAAAGACAGGCTTCCTTAATATGATGAAACACGACGCATTGCTCGTTAAAATGTACAGGTAGCTATATATAACATGACTGTAGCGTGATACTAATTAATAGAAATGTTAAAAGTACATTGGGTAGCGTTTCATTAATTTGACCATTAAAAAACATATTGTTCTTATATAACCTAGTTTTACTGTATTACAAAGATCAACATTATTTATAAATGGTAAATTTTTTAGTGTGTTTTGATGATATTTGATTATATTTGAAGAGTGGTTTTAAGTATAAAAATAGCTTACTGAATTTCTACACAATGGATCTCTATTTTTTTGAGATTCAGTATAACTAAAGATTTTGTAGAAAAATTATTCCTCTAATAAATGAATCTTATGAAAAGAGAGGAAATATAAGATTCTTACAAAGGAAGCTGTGCAATAAAAATAGGAATGTTATACCATAGCTTTAGTCTTGGGAAAGTTTAAATTTGGCGAACATCAATGGGTAAGGTGTGTGGACTTATAACAGATCGATTTTCTCCATGGTCAAGAAAAGGGTCACTCTCAATTGAGGATACAGATTGGCCTTTTAGAGAAAGTCATGAGTACCGAAATTTTCTGGAAGGGTCTGGAGGTCAAGCAAGAAACCAGGAATTATGCGTTTGATATTAAAATGTGCCATTATACGTTGAGTGATTTATTTTATTTTAAATGCAAAAATAGAGCTGATATTTCAAACTTTAGTTAATTACATTTAATTTAGTTTTTATACTTTGCACAAAAAGATGACAATGTTTTTTTCTGAATACTTCATTGTTAATGTTTAAGTTAATGTTAAGTTTATTATACTTAATCCCTTTTTACTTTTTTTCTTATTACTTTTTATTTTTATTATTTTAGTCACTATATTTGTCCCTCTTAATAAACAGCACTTAATGTATATAAATATAGCTCCTCAAATGCTTCGTGATAGAAGCAATGGAGGCTACCCTCTACAATAAACTGGCATAAGGGAGAAATGAAGGTTCTATAAACGTTTCAGCGGTGAAATTTTATGATTGCCAATCGCCAGCATTAAATATATAGCAAGTTTCTATTTTATAATACACTACGTATAGTATATAGAGGATATATAATACATAGAGTATACGATAACTTTTTTGTTAACATGTTGACTGCTTTTGGAGTCACCGGTGACCGGCACGGCCATATGAATTACATAGTGAGAAATTCAGCGCGGTCAGTCAATGTGTTAATATATTATAAATAGTACTTTTTTTCTAGATGCATCATCTTTACTCGACTATAGTGAATGCTAGCATTCATAACAATGATTTCATATGAGAATCGACTATTCATCAAAGAAATTTAAAAAATTTTAAAAAATGGGTATATAAGTTTACAAAAAAAAAATGGATTATCAAAATAAATTTAATTTTTTTCTTTTGGCTAACCAGTTTCTATAAAAATTTTTCTTCTAACAATCAAACATTCATTTATAGTACGATCAACTGTTCAAATGCGATTAATATTACAGCTGCATTTCACCCAAACTACAAACTGTTGTCTAAGGAGGACTTGTATCCCCTTCCTTGTATCCGCCCCTGACCACACTAAATATACTTGCTTCTTGGAAACTATGGAATAGAAAGCCAAACAGTATCACTGGATAGTAAAAAGGTTGCGTATAAGAAAAAAAAATATGATGGTAGAAGAAAGAATGTCATTTACGAATTCAACTGAGAAAGAATGCCATTTACGAACTCAACTGAGAAAGAATTATCTTGCCTCTGCTACAAAGCTAGAATTAATGAAAGTCTTTGTTCTATATTCATAGAAATAAAAAGAATAAATACTTAAAGATGAAATTATTTTTGATTCCCAAGTCCCAGAACTCATAAATGATTCTCATTTCTGGAATTCTATGAATGAGACAGGGAAGATAAAGTGGATATTATTTTTCATGTCAAGAAAGAACTTCTGATAAATAACGAGGCTGAAAACTTTATTGATATAAATAATAATATGATTAACAGCTACAAGAAACTTTGATTGCAATATGAAAATAAATATTTATTACTTGCACAATCATTTAGACAATTTCTTTGAAAAATTGGTCAATATTTGTGAAGAATAAAACGAACGATTTGAACAGGGCAAAATCACAATGAGGTATGGTAAGAAGAAAGATGAGATACTCTCAAGATTTTTGTTGGAATCCGCATAGCGACTATGTATACAAAATGCACTCAAAGTTGTGAAATAACAGAATGGAAAAAAGGAAATTTTTATTTTGCTTTCATTTTATTTTTTTCCATTTCTAATATTTAATTAAGCTATTGCAGATTTATAGCAGTGTTGCTCTATTTTGCAAGCCCAATTAAAGCATTTTACGAATTTATTAAGAAAGTATTTTAATTAAAAACCTATTATTTAAACCTAATTTAACATGGCAACTTAAGTAATACAATCATCATTTCTTACATATAAGAGATAATGAATAAAAATTTGATATAGATGGTACATGATAGATTAACGTCACATATTTGTTTCGGACGGTGAAGTACATATAAAATTTGTTAAAAAATCCCATCATTAAATAATGTGCAAACCTGTGTTATTAAGAAAATTTTAACAAGTTTTAAATTATTTCATCATCCATTTTTCTGAACGATTTTTATACTTAATATTGATGAAAGCAACAGTATTCAAGCTTTTCTAGCCATAAAACCCTGTTAAGAAAGTCATTTGATTTCCAGAAAGCATGGTTTATAAGAATTAATTGATAAATTATTGATGAAAAGTGATACATATTATTTTAATTAGAAATGATTCTTTCTTAAATGCTTACATACATATACGATTATACTAAGAATGGTTTATTTACGTCTCATATTTATAAATAAATTATTTTAATTGTCTAAATATTCGAATTCAAAACTTTGATAATTCTTTACGTATTGGATCTTCGCGAATCCGGAAAAGACGTTCTTGGAATTTCGTTATCTGTCTGAGTGTATGCGCATATTATAATTAAAAATACGAAAATTAAATTTTTTTAAAGTTAGGCTTATATTATTTGTATCCAATTGTTAAGAAGTGACTTTTAACCATGGTCTAAAAGTCTTTTTTAATGTTTAGAACTTTTTAAATACAGTCAACATTTTTTGTTTGTGTTCTACTGGATACGATTCATATTAAAAATTTTTACTATTATGAAGGATTAGATTTAAAAAGTTTTCCTTTTTTCATTAAGTAAAACTCAACGATAATTTTTTAGTCTCTTTTCCAGACTAATTTTTTAAAAACTTTTTTTATTTAATGTTAAAAGAAAGCAATGATTTTAAAACAATGTTTTTGATTATTAAATTCCTGCATTCCCAGTAAAAATTAATTATTTTTGATTAAACGTATTTAAAAAATATAACTAGGTGTGTGCAAAACTCATGCATTTTCTTATGAAGTATATCAAGGTTTATTCATTTTTTCCAAGTTTTGTTCTTGCAGCACACTTTAGTAAAAATTATTCACTTTCGTGGAAATGATTTGATTTCAGCTACTGCATTTCTTTTTTTTTGCATTCATTTCCTCGATTAGATAAAATAAAATTGTAATGCTTATTAAGTTCAAAGAAAATGATAAAGACTCTTGAAATTTAGTTGTAGTTGTTTTAGGCAAGGCGGTTTACTTTTCCTTAATCTTATCTTAATTATAGGATTTTATCACTTCCTGAAATTTTTTCATCACAGAATGGTAAGCGTAACATATAATGCTATATATTACAGTAAAAATAGTAAACCCACTTACAATGCTGTATGAGGTCTGATTTTACCTTCCTTGTATTCAAAACATTCAATTTTCAAAATGCTATTCAATATTAGAGTCAGTTTACCATTATGCGTAATGATCAATGAAGACCTTTCAGTATACTTGGTCATGTGAAGTTTTGTATTGCTATTCGATGCATTCGTAGTCATACGATAACAAAATTCATACTTTTATTTTGAAGCATTTAATTGGAAATGTGTAATAAAAGAAATGCTATTAAAAGCATGGGGACATTTCCTTGGTATCATTGGTATAATTTTTCCTGACCATTTCTATTCTACTTACAAATAACTTGAAGTCTTGGCGGAAATATCTCCTCGATTTCTCAGTTATTGTGGAAAGAAATTTCAGATTGGGGCACTTTTCTTACTGTCCTTTACTTCACTTGTCGGTTTTAACGGCGACCAAAAAGTATCAAGATAAAATTTCGCCAAATTATAAAAGTATACTCGATTGCATATATATATATATATATATAATAAATATGTGCATAAATGTGGATCAAATCACGTGTGAATCACATGCTGCCAATTGAAATCGGCAAATATTCGAAATTTTTTCTTGGCGCTTTTTGATAGCTATTAAAACCGACAAGTACAGGCTTTACTATAAAAGTAGACTGTTGTCTTTGTAAAAAAAAGTTAGCTAACTAGAAAGTTTTTGATTTGATGCGTTATTCATTGTTGGATATACGGGAAATCATTGGAGGTATAAAATATTGCTATATATCTCATTGATAACAATTTTATTATATTTATTACAGAATATTATACAAGGAAAATGTAGGTAGTTAAGTTAGATTTGTTTGTGAATAAATTAAAATAAGTTAAAGTGTTACCTTGATGCAATATAAAAAGTAAACTTCTTAATAGATTACATATTTATTAGAGGATAAGGACTAGAAAAAGAATTTACAGGCAGAAAGGATTGCCTAATATAGAAAATAAAAAAAATTCTTTTTGCTACTGTACCGAATCACTAATAAAATAAGAAAAACCGTTTAGTACAGTCAATATCAGGTAAGAATATTTTTTCAATTGCCTAGAAATTATAAAATAGTTCAAAATATTATTTTCAAATTTCATGGATTAAAGTTTATCAACTAGAAAATTTTGCACACTTTGTGTATATCTTTTTCAGGCGGATTGAAATGGCCTGTGGAAAGCATATAATAATTTTCAGGAATGGAAATTGATTAACACAGGATTATGTATAATATATGAGACTGAAACAACAAATGAATATAAAATTTAAAAATGAGATTTAAAAATTATTTAGAAAATCTACTGAATTAATTTGTTTAAACTGATATTTCAGTTATTTTAACATTATATCGGAAACAGTCTTAGAAACATACATTTTTTCAAATGAAAGAATGACGAAAGAAATTAGAAGCCAGCTTAAGTTTAGCCTTTCAAATAAAATGTTATTTTGAATAGTGATTGAAAATAGAAGATGAATTCTATCTATCATTATTATAATGTAAAATTTATATGATGCTTTATATTTTTTATGAGACACATTTATTGAGAATATTACATAATGATTTTTTTTCAATTTTTTTTCATGCGAAATTTACAAAATCCGTCATTGTGAAATAACTGAATTTATATATATATATAAAGACAGCATATATTTTTGAACATTATTTTCAATAGATGGAGCCACAATTTTTCAGTTAAATGAATTAAAAAGCCCTATCTGTCGTAACGTCAAATTCTTTTTAATGTTCAATGGATTTCACTGATTTTTCTAAAAGCAAATTTTAATTCAGATTTTCATAAAATTTATATACTATTATTATCGTTTACCTAAATATCAATAAAATTCCGTTTTTTATTGAATAACCCACTGAATATGTTTTGCGATATCAAAATTTATAACTGCTTCATTTACTATATAATTCACGAAATGATGACGATATATTTTTAAAAACTTACCAAACTAAAAAGTAATTATAGATTCTTATCTTGTTTTTCGAAATATTTAGATCATGACCATATTTATGCAATATTCCACCGTGAAAATAAGATTGATAGATTAATCTATAAATGCTTTTCAATTATTTTCATGCTTATAAATATAAATTGAAGATTTTATTTACCTTTTCACTACCTACAATTAAAATATGAAAAATAATGTTTTAATAGAAAAATCAGAAATGTTCTTTAGTTGTTAATTAAGTAGAATTTCTGAATTACGAAATGTCACAGTTAAAATAAAAAGAAATTAACTATCGAAAGTTTTAAATATTTACGGTTATTATTAATGGCTTGAATTAATTACTGAGTAGTACTATCTTATTTTAAGTTATAAAACTTATGAAATATATTTTTACCAGGAAAACAACATGACCACAGTTATTAATCTATTTTAATAATTCAAAAACATAGTCATTAGAGATATATGTTTTTTACCATATCAACAAGGAATTGTAAAGGATGATTTTTCTGTGGTTCAAATCATATTTATATGAAAAGAGTAATAATATATTATTAGCAAAATACTTTGGCAGGTGACATTGATGAATATAAATTACATTGCGTTAAAATTTAGCAAATCAAAGAATATAATATGCATTTAGAAAATCAATTTCCGTTTTATGAATTTTGATTTCACTACTAAACACTTACCTTAAGATAGCAGTAATTTATTATGACAAATTGAAAATTAAAACATGTCATATTACATGTCAGATTAATTTTACTTATAATGCAAAAATATTATTTAAAAAAAAGAAAGAAAAGAACTTTTTTAAACAATTCATTTTTAAAAGGATCAGAATTTTTTTTATGTGTATCACTTCTGGATCTCTAAATATGAATTTAGGAGACGTTCATCTCATTTCCAAGTCTTTGCCTAAATGAAAAGAATTCAATATCTATTTTATCCTTTAAAAAAAAAGTAGTTTTTATTACAGGATTTATTATTCATCTTTCTGAAGAGAAAAAAAAAGAAAGAGTTAGAAAATATCATGGTGGCAGCATACAATATAAAGCGACTTTTAGAGAGAAAGTAAATGACATATTCTACTTTTACCATGAGGCTGTGGCATATCATAAATTGACTCTTTGTTAAGGCTATGTAGATTCATTGTGTCAAGGGTTTAAATAAATAATTTAATTAAAGGAAATTCAAATAAACCATTGAAAAAGAAATTAATAAAGTTTCATGAAATTAAGTATCAAAATAGTTCATAGATTAGGATTTCCTGGTTTTCGTTTTCTTTAAACATAAGCGCAGAGTGATGTCTCTTAAAAGATATTTCTTTCTTAACATCAGTTGCTACAAATCGGATACATGTTTTAGGGGAAATAATAGGTAACGAATTTTGATACTTTGCATTTTGAAATCCAATGGTTCAATTTTAATTATTTTTTAAGTCAGTTTTTACATTAAAATCTTTTTTTTCAAAAAAAAAAAATGGTAATAGGTTAATTTTGATATGTTAGAGAAAAAGTGCAGTTCCTCAAATGTATGTTGACGATGTTAGAATATCTTCAATCTTCTCAGATTACAACACACACACATACATGTATGTGTGAAATATGTCATGCTTTTTATTTTTTAGTATACATGGAAGTATGCATAATAAACATGTTATATTTTTGAAAAAAATCAATTTTCAGATTTTTGATGAATCTCCAGTTTTAGACGTATTTGAACCCAGAAAACTAATCTCAAAAGTACATCTGTTTTTTTATGTGCATGTGAACATAATCAATAAAATAACAACTAAATGGATGAAAACGATGTTTGGTATGTGATTATTTCATCAAAATTTTAAATCTCCATCAGACATTGAGCCCAATTCGTTAGTAGGAAAACTTTCTGTTTATTCGCGTATTTATTAAGAGATGATTAAAAATGTAACTAAACGGATTGTTGGATAAATGAAGTTTAGTAAGAGATCTTTATGTCAATATAATCGAGTATGTAATTGCATATATTTTTATCGTGTATATAATTTTTGATCAAACATTTAAAATATTAAAATTTATTGATCCAAATTGCATACACAATTCTTTTTGGATGCACAAAGGGTACTATAATATAGAAATATTCAAGAAAGATAAAGGGAATATTTCTATTTCTAATTTCAGTTTTATATCAATGAATCTTAAAGACTTTAACACCTTGTAAATAATTGTAAATAATGCAAGAAAACGACAATCTTTCATTTTACTTATGTACATGGACTATAACATCTATAATTGGTTTAAGCAATGCTATGTTTATTCAGATAAATGATAAGTCAAGATAATATTATGTTCACTTTCTCTTATACGAAATATACGAAGCGAAAATATTGTAATCGTCAAAAAATTCTAATTCGAGATTTTATCGAATTTTCATGTTTCAGATGCCTAAAAATCCGAAAAATTCACTTTTAAAATTTCATTTATTTGTTTGTCAATACAATATCTTAAAAACACTTTGAGCTAGTTGGATAAAATTTAATATATAGACTTAACACTAAATTTTAGTTTTTTTAAATAAAATTTTGAAAAAAATTGATTCAGAAGAAGTCTATCCAAGTGTTCGAATAAAAATTAATATTAAAGTGTAGATATGTATCAAATTTGGAACCAAATCTATCTAGGGGGTTGATCGCCCTTTGGCCTACACTTTAACAAACATGTTGTTGTTTCCGATGGCACTTGCCAAAAGCAAGCCCGCTGATTTGAAATCAACGATTTCACAGACATGTAAATGCGATAACTAAAAAAAACATATTAATTTAAATATATGAAATTTTGCGTAAAATTTTAATTAAAATCGGTCTGAAAAAAGGAATACAAAATACATATTTGATTTTCTTGAATCTTTATTAGCAATTAATCAACAACAACAAAAACAAAAAAAAAACGAAAAAGATATCACTTAAACAAGGTCGTTCGTAACTATTGTTCGCCAATGGCTTACGATTAATAATAAATTATATTTATTAGACAGTATACGAGAAAGTTTCTTAAAGATAACAATCCTCTAGTTTATTTAAACAATTTGTAACAATAATTTGGGTCAGAATGAAATTGTACTTATTTATTTATTTTCGTAGTAAACTTTTTTCTGTGTTTCTGCTATCGCATCCTTCTAACGACTGTCATTAATGTGTCTTAAAATCTCAGTTTCATGCCTTTAACCAAGTGTATTTAGTCCTTTTAACCTACTCTTAAAAAAATTCCTCATCGAATAATGATTTTATAAATTGTACATTGTTAATTTTTTTAAAGAATTTTTTGCATTTTTATTTTGATTTTCTGGATAAAAGCAATAAAAAGTTATTAAATGAAAGTTTGCATAGCTCATTTTGTTTCCAAGTGAAAATGTTTATGTGCGAAACAATGAAGATTCTCTTTGAGAAATTATGAAGTGATCTATCAGGGCACAAATCAAATATTTCGAAAGAGTTAATTTTTAGAATTCTTCGAATATCTCGTATGAGGATGGGTTCAGATAGCATTGCATGACAATATGAAGTTTGTTTCACAATGAGCAATATTGATTTATGCAGCAGTTTTCGTCATATTAACATCAGATTAAATTACCTTACAGTAGCATCTTCATTGAGCATTAAAACATAAACAAAAATATCGGTCATATTGGTGTGCATTTAATTTCAATTCAATTTCTTAGACATAACTTCAGGTCCATGATCCCTCCAACAAACTATTTTTAAGAATCAAACAGTCAAGCGATAAAATAGTGTTATTTAATCGTTTTGCATATGTTTTGCACCTTCCTAATAGAGACAAGTCTCATGCCATTATAGACATTAAAGCCATTATGCCATTATAGACTTATACTCTTTTGTTTGTTTTGTAAACTACTCAGATATTAAACAGAAACCTTAAATTTCAATAACAGAAGAAAATTCGCACTTTTAAATAATTGAAGAAATAATGAAGAATTTGAATTTTAGGTCAACAATGTAATCTTTAGCTTAAAATTAGGCAAGAAATATTTTTTAAAATTTCCAAAATTAAAAAAATATAACAAGAATATTAAATTAATAACATTTTAACAGAATGTTTTTTTAATTCTTAAACGTCGTAAAATAATTTTTGCCCAGTTGGATTTTCAAACGTTATCACGGAAGAAACCAAAAAATTTCACAATAATTTTTAATTAATTAATTAAATTTTTAAAAAATTCCTTCAAGATATAAATGTGGCAAATTTGGTAGCCGGGGGTAATTTTTTTAGCTTGTAGAGTGTCAGCGCACACATATACACATTCACCCTTATTATTAGTTTACTTAAAACTCGAAAATTTCGTTTTCAGATTTTGAAATATTCTATATTTTTTAAATAATAAAAGTGCACTTAAGAGGGAACCATTAACAAAGAATAATAGAATCCGCATTGGCAAATCAAAATAGGTATATAAAAAAATTGACTTGAAAAAATTCCTTCTCGCTAGCTTTCTTCTCCACCATTAAGGTGAAATGCCATCTTCCATTAAGAAAAAAATCCGGTTTATATTTTACAATTATTTCCAAATTAATTTTTTTATGAGTTTCTTACTCGATACGAAAAAAAAAAAACCGTAATATTTAAATAGAATTTTAGGAATTTATTTTCCGTGCTATTTATAAATAAAGTTGGATTTAACGACTTTGAATGATTGATTTAGATTCTTGATCACCATGTTTATCCATATTCGGCATATTTAAAAAGGTTTTATAAAACATTTAATATTATAATGAGTTTATAGAATTAAAAATGATCAAAATCTTCAGTAGAGAAGTTCCGAGATCTCTTGTAATTGAAAGTTTTCAAGTTTTTTGGGTGGGCATAGATGATAAACGGATTTCAAAATGTTCAACCTAGCTATTAACTAAAAATTTTATAAAATTTATGGATTATATTTTAACGTATAATTTTAAAACTATCTTTAAATCAGTAACTTAAAAATATTCTAATCTAGTAAACCACATGAAAGAAGAGTGCGTGACTAATTTAAATAAACTGGCATCCTGTCAGCTGGAATAAATTTATACAGTTTATGACATTAAAAGATTTCATAAAATTGGTCAAAATTTTTTTTTAAAGTTTCATTTCGGTCTCAACTAAACTTGCTGCACACATTTCGTTTTTGGAACCAATTTGACAACACGATACTAAATGAAATCTAACTAATAATTAAAACTGGACATACATATTTTAATGTCTTGTCTCAGTTCTTATATATTGTTATCTATATCTATACTTATAATAAAGCTCAATGTGTGTGTGTGTGTGTGTTGGCGCTCTATTCAACCATTCAATCTACAGCTACCAAATTTGGCACGTGTATACCTTGAAGGCCGAGAATGTTCACCTGGGGGTTATTTTTTCAAATTTTTAATTCGAATTTTATTTATTTAAAAATTTAGCGAAATTTTGGCGTATTTCTACTATAACTTCCGAAAATATTACCGCATAAAAAATATTTTTACATGAAGTGAAAGATCAAAGATTTATTTTTTAAATGATATCAATGTTTTAACCTTAAAATTAAATTACTATTTTTAATGAATTTTTAAATAAATATTTTAATTATATTTTTCAACAATTTTTTTCATACAAAATAAAAATAAAATTTAAGCTGCACGAGCACGTTTCGCATTCATGGAAAAAAATTAGCTTTTTTCAAAGTGTTGCCATCACATTGATTAAAGCTTCAATTAAAAATAAATTAAATCTTTTTGGAAATGAAATCGTCTGTAGGAAATAAAACAAATAAGAAGTATTATTTTTTTCTAAAAAATAAATTCAAGAAAAATTATTTTATGATCTTTTACACTCTCTATATTACTAATACAATAAATCAGTTTTATTTTAAGGCAAGTTTTGTTTAATATGAACAGGATATCCATTAAAATCAGGGCCACACAGCTAATTTGTAAACCTTTAGTAAGACACAGATCTGCTAAAATGTTCTAAATGGAAAATGATTATATTTTATGTTACTTGATTCAATAAATGCTCTAATAAATAACGAATTTTTGATTTTACATAACCCTCTGCTGAGGAAATCACGAATTACAAAATGTTCTTGAAACACTAATATTTTAAATAAAAAGAGTTAATTTCCAATCAACTAAATCAATCACTTAAACTGACTGATTTTTGAAAATTTGAATATCACTAATAAATAAAAAAAGAATAATTTTAGATTTTCCATCGATCGTTTCAAAGAAAATCAGCACGCAGGTTTCTCAAGATTAATTGGTCTAAGATTATGAAAATATTGAGATTTTCTAAATTTTTGACATTCAAAACTTTATAAATAAGTCTTAGTTGATCGTGGAAAACAGAAACATTCATTCATTTATTTAAAATTTGGTGTGTCCAGAATATTTCTCAGAATATGATACCTTACTGCATTAAATTTAGACTTCATAATTTTTGAAATATATTTATAGGCCGGAACAAAATATTATTATTGATTTCATTTCAATCCTTTTGAAAGCAAAACTAAAAATTGAATTTTATGCTGAATCTGAGAAATTTTTGTTGAATTATTCTTTGAGATATTATATAAATTATGAAAAATATTTTGTAATTCACATAAGACTTAAATACCGAGCGATTCTGTTTGCAATACTCATATTCAATAATAATAATAATAAATAAATAACAATAAAGATGATAAATAAAATAAAACGCTTGGTTTTATTAAAAAATATCTTTATATTAATTGAAATTTCATCATTTCCACTTTAAATCAAAGTTGAAGTTTTACCGGAAATGACAACAAATTAGCAAAATATATATAGTAAATTGAACGAAACGATCGAAACAACAGTATAAGTTTGGTATGACTGGCGAATCGGCTGGTCGCCAAAGGCGGCTAGTACCTCATAATAAAAACTTAAACATTTGACAATGTTTACATATTTTTTAAAATCTTTGTGATATCATTTTTTTTCGAAATCTTAACTCGAAAGCATTCAAGAAATTGTCATTTATATTCTTACTATTTCAATGCGTAAATTTATTTTAAAACCGTTTGTAAAATAAATTTTTTTTAATGTATCTAGTTGTGTGAATGAATTGTAGAAGTTAATTAATATGAAATTTAGAAGTTAATTAATATGAAAACATCTCTGTAGAAAGCTTCCTGGAAAAACAAAAACAAATTGTCATAAAGGATGAATCACGAAAAAATTCTGATGAAAATCACCATTATGTTTTCGTGTACAAAGTAGGGGAGAATGTTTGACCTTTGATTCATTTTCAATATTATTTTTTTTTATTGATTTCGTATGTATGTTAGCAATTCCTCCACGAATACTGATCTTAACTTTGTTTGGCTTAATTTATGACATACTTAAAAAAATTCAATTTTAACATATTTAATTATTATTTGAAAGCCTAAGTACAATAGTACAAAATAGTGTTATATCTTTGATATGGATATGAATTGTATGTACCTTTGATTGTAGTTACTATAAAAAAATATAAATGAAAAAGTGAATTTTATTTGTAAAAATAATAATATAATTATATATTTCACTAAATCTCAAACTTTTATACATAAACAATGTCATTTACAAGTGTTCCTAATTTTTAAGGGTTTCGTTTCTTTTAAAATGTATTGTTAAGTTGCTATATAACGAACGAGAAAATCTTTATTGTATTTTACTTATAATTTAAAAAATATTATTACCACTACTAACTAATTTCTTTTAACAATGTTTTTTAGAGTTTCTTTCTTTCGAGTTCTTTAGAGTGTATCTTTTCAAAGAGAGTGTATCTTTATGGTCATGAGAGTGTATCTTTTAGAGAGTATCTTTATGGTCATTATTTGATTTAAATGTTTGTAAGACTAATTCTTCAGGAATGTCAATGATAATCTTCAATTTTTAGCTTGTCTTTCTATTTTTCATATTCTTCGCTTAGTCATAGGGAAAGTATTCATATTTTGAAGAGATATTAGCGAGGAAGTCTGGCACATTTAGACTGACAAGATCTACAATGGTTAAATCATGAATAATATATACAAGAATCATAGACTTGTCAGTTATTGATGAGGGTAAAAATTCGTCATCAGTAAAAACATTCTTATTACAGGAAACAAAACCAATAAACCATAACCCTAAAACCTTCCACGCTATTATTTGGATTCAATTTAGTACATTATATATGGTGGCAGATTTATGTCTATTATTGGATAGGATAGGATTCCAGTTGTTTGTTTATTATTTCGTTGGAATAAGTTCTTGCATGGCCAGATACATCCCTGTCTGACGGATGCAATCGATAATTCTTGT
The DNA here is from genome assembly GCA_026543865.1 of Argiope aurantia. Classification (NCBI taxonomy): domain Eukaryota; kingdom Metazoa; phylum Arthropoda; class Arachnida; order Araneae; family Araneidae; genus Argiope; species Argiope aurantia. The sequence goes on from JAPMOR010060062.1 coordinate 1,161,623, forward strand.
GAGCATGAAAGATTATACTAATAACATTTTTTTTTATCATTCTCAATAACAGGAATAGTTACATGAGTTTTGTGGTTGTTAAGTTGCAACAATGCAGTTTTTTTAAAACTTATTCGGATATGTTTGATAAAGGGCTTAATTAATTGGAGAAACGTAGTCTTGTAAAGTACACAAAATCGAAAAGTAATCTAAAACTTGAAAAGTAATTTCTTTAGAAAATAATCAGAGATAGGAAATAATCTAAAAATTAAATAACTTAGAATTAAGAAACTAAACTGCCTAATATTGTATATAAAATTATAGAAGGGATCATGTTTGTAACTCAGAAATATTTTCATTAATCTTTTTTTCAAGAATAAACTTCCATTCTACAGAAAAATTTACTAGGAACTCTCAAAATATGTTTACCTTCCTGCCACTATTATGATTTTTTTAAAAGATTGGAAAGGAAATCTCTTGTGATAAGCCATGAAACAAAGAGTCAAACTGAGATGCTAAACACAATTTATCATCTTTCTCACAGTATTATAAAAGGATAATGCTTGAAGCATTCCTAGTTTCTCCTAAACAAGAAATATTGTAGCTCTGATCTAGTAAAAAGAGCAACTTATCATGGTGGCAAAAGGTACAACACGGTATATTTTCACATTGAAATCTCTATAATTTACTTTTGGTTTAGAACAAAAGAAAAAAAAATCTGAATTTGAAAAAATAATATTATTAATCTGTTTGTAGTATCCATATATTAATATCATTTTTTAATTGTATCAAGAAAAGCTATGAACCAAAATGTTTTGCTTGTAATGCTTGTTTTTTTGTAGTGAAATCAGATAAACATTTTTATTTATCAAAGTATCAATTTCTTTAAAACAGCAACAAGTTAAATTAAGTAAATAGAAGTCAATTTTTGTTCTAAACACTCCCTTCACATTTTGCCGCCCTTTGCCAACCAAGTCAAAAGTGTTCACAGATGCAATACTCTTCCCTAGCATAATCATTAAAAAAATCTGATATCGGGGTTTTGATTTATCTCCGCATTTTGGATTTATGTCCGAAAAATATATTTTGAAACTATATCTGTGTGATGGGAATAAGTTTACTGAAAAACATAACGAAATCGATAAATAATATTTTGTATATGTTCTCGCCACCAAAATTAAAAATATGCAAATTTTAAAAAAAATTCAGTCAAATAGAAAACTGCTATTGTCTTTCGTCTCGAGTTGGGTTAATAAAATGTAATAATTTATCAACTCTTAAAACAAAAAATTCAGGTCTATTTCAGATATTGAACTCAATCATTCCTTGTCTGTTTTACTTTGTGAATGTGGACGCAAAAAGTTCATAATTATAACTTTCAAGTGTCCAGCTATCAAAATAATTTTTACACAAATTTTAGATTACTCTATATTAGATTAGACATATTAGATTAAATTTATTAATTCGAAGTGGCCCTATTCCAAATGTCATAATCGATTCTCATTATTATACAACAGAGATAAACTCAAAAAGGGCTATAATATAAAAAATATGCGAGAAATTTGGGAGAAAATACTCCCAATTTTTTAAAACCATAGATCTGTATCTCTTTTCATAAAATAGTAATTCTATTGATTGTAGCAGCATTTTTGGCGACACCATCTTATATATCTTATATTTTTCTCGGTTCGTAATTAATTTCAACAAATGATAAATGTAGGTGTATTGACGCACTACACTATAAATCGTTTGATTTTACAAACTGAGAACTGATTGGCTGATGGAATTGTGTACATAGGAATTTTTTTTTTGAAATTTTAATGAGCTAAAAATTGGGAGACATCTTCAGAAAATATTATTGTATTAAAATATTTTTACACCGCTTAAGAATATAAAAAATGTCTGTTAATGATAATAATTTATCTGTTTTGTAGATTTTTCTTAAAGTTTAGCAAATTTTTAAATAGCTCTCACTTACCAGATTTAATTGTTACTTCATCCATTTCTTTATAAAATATTTAATTGTACGATTTTTTGATATTTTTGAAATCTAATTATTTTATATGAAATCTACAAGAGGAATCAGAAATTATATTACCGAAAATGGCAATGGGCACTTTGAAATTGATTACTAATATGTATAAATTTTTAAAGCACTACAATGCCATGGTACTCGATTCCATTAAGCAGAGTCATGTATGCACTAACAGACTATTGAAGCAGCTCAGTTTTAATGTCTGACATAATTTGATACTTTTAAAAAACCTTTTGAAATTATCAATATAGCCAATAATTCAGGAATTAAATAAAAATGGGATCCAACTATAATATTGGAGGTCACCAAAAGCGGCTAATTAAGAATAATTTATAAACGGGCTTTTGACCAATAGATTTTCCCCCTTTACTTTTAAAATATATTTCGAAGATATCATTTCTCCGTGCATATTCTGAAATGCCTAACAGTGATTTCGTCTATTTTATTATCATAAATTTTCTTCAATAGTTTCCAGAAACAGACATCTCTAAATTTTATCTCTTGGAAAAACAAAAGAAAAGAAATTGGGAGCTTTTTTTATCCAAAGTAGAAAAACAAAATTAGTTTTCTTTTACTTTTACAAATGCAATCGCTCTTCATGTAGCACAAGAAAACAAAAACTATATATATATATATATATATATATATATATATATCCAAAGCAATAAAATTCTAAAATTTTGAATTTTAAAATTAGTTGCATATTTAGTGAAGCCCCTTTTTTTAGTGTAGGATTCAAAAAGTCGGTCTAAAATGGCACACATTGAAGTGAAAAATCTATTGCTGTATCTTGATTTAAAATGTGATAAATTACCTATTTTAATGTAAAATATACTGGTATAGGTGTGGTTTTTATTGAAATTTCCTGATAATTGAATAGTCGATTATGCTTATTTTTTCAAGAAGTGTTAATAGAATTGTAAATAATTCAAAATTGTTAATTCTTTTATAAAATTGGAAATGTCATAAGAATTATAACAGTCTTATTGCAATAATTTGTATAATAACTATACATAGATATTTATTACCATTTGAATTTCGATAATAAACATAAAAATATATGTAATTTGCATTATGGACATAATTCAAAATTTTAAACAATTTTGTGATACTGAATTAAAAAATGAATCAATATTTTTATTACAAATAACTTCCTTTTCACTTTTTTGAAAATCACATAAAGAAATATTCAAATTTAATTAAAAGTAACCTTATGGTTTCGATTGTTGTGACATAGAGAATAGAAGTTAAATTATTCTAAATTAAATTTATGTACTTAATTTTTTTGATATGGTTTTAAGTGATGCAATAAAACCATATAGATATTATTTTAAATATTAAAATGAATAATAAACAAAAGTACCAAAGAGCGAAACTTTAAAAAAAATTCAGTTCATTATTTTTAATTCTCTTGGTGTCTCAATCGTAGGAGATACATTTTAATCTTCAAAAATAGAAGAAATGTTTCATAAATAAAAAAGAAAAGATTCTTGATTTCGTAGGAAGCAATAAATTTATTTTGAACTTATTGAAAATGTATTTACATTGATTATTTACAGAAACTACAGAAGGCAATTATTTGTACATATTATTTAGTAATATTTACAGGATTAGATCAACCATGGTGATGATGTCCATGATGGTGGTGATGGTGTCCATGGTGATGATGATGACCAAGAAGCTTGGCGAGGATTCCAGCTGCCAGGAGAGCTTCGACTCCTCGCATTCCACCACCTCCTCCTCCCATATGCATGGCTTCTACTCCGGTCATGGAGGGTCCAGGGACCAGCAAGCCCAAGACAAGGACGACGAAGAAAAGGCACAATTTCTGAGAGGCAACCATTTTCAATGAAGTTTTAGGCTGAAAAAAAAATAGATTTTATAGTTAAGTAAACAAAATGGTTCTTTTCTGTCATGTTAAATTTTTATTTGTTATAAGGATAATATTTGACATAAGTTGAAATATTTTCTGCAAAAAAAAAAAAAAAAAAATATTCAAACCACCTTTTTTTAAAAAAAATCACATATAAATGTTTTTTTTTTACTACATTAAGAATGATAGTTATGATAATAGAATAACAAAATTAATTCGTTGATGTTAGGTACTTTAATAAAAACTTTAGACATCTTGTATTTTTGTAATGGACTTCGCTTTAAAATGTATTTGTCATCTCTAGTCATATTAAAAAACCGAACATCCGTATAAATAGAATTATAAATTTAAATATATTTTTCATGCAACTGCGATGAAGTAGAAGTAACAAAAGATATATTTTAGAACTGATATAGAAATCTGTTTTGAATTATTTCTGATTTGAATAAACAATGTTTTCATAATCGATGGAATATAGCTAAGCTAGTATTTCTTTCATTTTATTTTATAATTGAAAGTTGATTAATGAGTTTCATAAAATTTGTTTGTAAGTTCTATCTGCTTTAGGAAAAAATAATGAAAAACGAATTTTTTTAGAAAAATAATTAGCTCAGAATGGTTAATTTTGATTAATTACCATCAAATTTAATTTGTATTAAAAACTAATATAAATTAAACATTATGCAGCTAATAAATTAGTAGAAAAGTTCTTTAAAAAAATGGTTTCGCATTCAAAACAGGAAAGTATAGTTTATTATTAATGTTCATTGTCAAGCATAAAGTGAAAATTCTTCATGCGTATTTTTAACTCAAAGTTATAGGGTAAATTTGATGTTATTTTCTGGGCCTGAAGAAGTTTTACATTTCTGTTTGATTCTTTCTATTTTTATTTGATTAAAGTTATTTAAGAAAAAAAATTTCTACGCATATTATAAGTATTTATAAAAATATATTTGTTATTTTAAATTAAAAATGTACTATAAATTAAACACGATAAATACTGTAATACTAAAAATACAAAAAAGTACTATAAATACATAGAAAGTCATTCACATTCTATTTATGATATTATTTGTCAGTATATCAGAAATGCAAAAATGTATCATTAAAGGTAAATGCCTGTTTTGTATGTCAAATGTAAAATACGGCTTTTTGATTATAAAAATTTAAGTTGAAACATAAATTTAAAATTTAATTTACATGAATTTGAAAAATTAATTATTTTCAAAATTGTAATGCGAGTAATGGAAATATATAATAAATGTTATATTAACTACTAACAAAGGCTTTTAAAAGGTTACTTATGAGTTGAAAATAAAATTTTAGTAATGTGATAAAGAAGTGTAGTTTTCTTTATATATAATTACTTCAATAGCAATCACAGAAAGAAACACGAAGCACAATTTTGTTTCTTAAAAATCGATGTTAAATTTAAAAATTATTTTTATATCAAAAATACATTAAATTCGCTTTTTTTAAATTAAAAAAATTATAAAATCCAAAATTTTAAAAATAAATTCTTTATTTTTTAATTCATATAAAATGATGAATTTATATTAAAGATTAGTTTAAAGAATTATATTCTGGTTACAATATTTAATGAAAAGTTAAAAATTTATCTAAATCAAACTATTCTAAAGCAAATAGTTCATATTTTAAAATCTGGAAGCAATTGTTTTAAGAAAATATTTGTTATAAGCAAAACCTATCCAAATTTGATGCCTAAATATATCAAAATTTAAATAACTTAGCATAGATTGCAATAAAGTATTTGGTTCTACATATGAAGGCAATTTCAATACTTACTTTTTCTCACAAAAGTGGGAATGCTTTGAAAGTTGTTTGATGAAGCTGAATGTGTGGAATGATTTTTCCAGATAGGTCGTCTGGTTTTTATAGGATGACAAATTCACTTTCAAATCAAGCCTTCCTTTGCTTAGAATCTCCAGTGAACCGTGATCCCCAAAACACCCTGATACAGACCGGAAAATAAAAATTCTCTCATTATCTTCGAGCCTGGTTTTCCTTCGATGATGGAACTTATTTTTATCCTCTTAAATGACGAATAATTCTGAACAATTGCATTTCCTCCACCGATCAAATCTAACTAAACTCAAACCACGCAATTTTGTTTTTGTGAACAAAAAAAGCAAATTGCGTGTGTTGAAAAATAAATACAAATTGGTGTCTGTGTCAAGGTGGATCGAGAAAACAACAACAACCACAGTGGACAAAGATGGCGGCTAGATGAGGTTGCGTTTTGAAACATCTGTTTTCTGTAATTACCGGAAAGGATTTACAATCGAGTTTAATGTTATATTCGCTAATTCCAATTTCATTGCTTAGAATCTAATGTCTTAAGTAATATTAGAGAGATTTTATAACATATTTCTGGAGATTAGATGAAATTAGCATTTGAGAAAATCTTAATATTCTAAGATTTAATTATTTTTTAAAACATATTTCAGTATTTTTTATAGTTTAAAATATCACTGAAAATTGTTTCATGTTAGAGTGCTAATCGATTTTAATAATAATAAAAAATTCCATAAAATTCTCTCTGTTGCATTTTTAGTGAAATCAATTTCATGCACCACATTAAAATGGATTTTTAAGAAAATATTTTTTATTAATATTTATAAAATATTAAGCAAACATTAATATAAAATAGTATTATATACAAATAAATTTAAAATAAAATTATATTAATATTATATACTTTCTAAATTTCAGTGAAATTTTTATTGAATTTATATCTAAAACATTGAACGAAGTTAAATTGCTTTTGAAATAATTTCAGAAAATCATTTAAATTATAAATAAATTAAATTCCAGTTGGAACAACAGAACTATTAAAAGTGCTTATCTCCAACTGCGCCACAAGCATCAAATTGATTAAGTGGAAGGAATTCAAATCTGTTTATCTGCTCTATAAGTTATTTTAGAGAAAATCTTAAAATTATTATTTAATAAGGCTGTTAATGTAGTCAATAAACAATATAATAAATTAGGAATTGCAAATTTATTGATTTTTTTCTAGAAGAATTTAATTGATAGAGCTCTCTGACAATTAAAATATTTTAATTTTGTAATTTGTGATAAATTTAAAATATCTTAATAATTTAAAATGAAATTTCTATGCATTTTGTAATTGATAATCGTTTAGCAAAAAATAAATCGTTTGATTAATTTTTAAAGGTATATTTTTTTAATAATAAAAACTCAAAATCAAATTTGTTATCAATATGAAATCTGAAAGTAGTGATCAAAAGTCTTTCAGTAATTTATTTAAAAAAATGCCCTTGTTTTGATTTTAAATTTTTAAAATAAATTTAAATCTTTTTTTTCTTTAGTCTTCACTACTTTGAAGCTTCGATAATAAGAATAGCATAATCAGTTTGAGATTATGAAAATTTCTGATACATAGCATTTTTATTAAGCATGAAATTATTCTAAAACGTTAAAATTAATTCAGTGAGAAAATAAAGTTGTATGTAATGAATATGTAATAAAACTATTGTTTAGAAAAAGGAGTAAATTTTTACGCTATATAAAAATGATAAGAATTTGACAAATACAAAAAATGATTATGGTTGTATTATAATATTTTGGAAGAATCCCTGAGCGTAAATTAATAATTAAAAAAAATCAATTTTCAAATTTAGGTTAGCTAGTTTCAATTCTATAAATAAATATCCACGAAATTAAATATTCACTATCAAAATTAGATGGAATCGAATCATTTCAAGAGGATGTTGAGATTTTTCCTGAATACTTGAAGGGAGTATGCATCAGTGTTTTAGAAAATTGCCCGTTTTTGAAAGAATTTTAGATTTAAAAACTGTATACCAAATTTAATTACTTTTTCTTATTTAGTTTCTCCTTTGTTTCAGTTAATTTTTCTCGCAATTGAATTTTCTATAAAATTAACTTTAATCTTTATTAGCAAAACCCATCTATTAATAATTTTCATTGCAGTTTTTTAAAAATAACATTTAATGACAGGAAATTTATTCATACTATAGTTATTTAAGTAAATAAGTAGTAATTTGATATATAAATAAAATTGCTTCTCTAATGATTTACTACTTTTTTTACAATTTAAATAGTTGAAAAGTTTAAACTTGAAAAATGTCTCTTTAGAGTTGGTTGCTCACCCCTAAGCTGTTTATCTGACTTCAAAATAGATAAAAATTTAACAAGAGCCATTAAAAACATTCTTTTATTTATGTACTAAATACTAGGAACTATTCATATTTTAATTATTATCAATTTGTAATCGATTATTATAAATATTATGGAATCTTAAAATCATTTTTTTCGCTAATTCCTTTAAAAGGTGTCTCATACGTATGAAGTTCTTTTTTAATTAAGTTAATTGAATAAATTTTAAGTTTTGAAAGTATTAAAATAGTGTATTAACATTGAAAAACACGTATTATCTATAAATGTCAAGACTATTCATCAGCAAAGGAATGAAAAGAGTGAAAGGAAATTCGGTCTTTACAGATATGTAAAAGTCAAGCTTAATAAAACTGAACGAAAAAAATAAATAAATTAATGATTATTTTCATCAAAATATCAAAATCATTTGAATCCAGTTACAAATTTTTGAAATTGAGCATCTTTCTATCTTTTTAAATTAGATTTTTAAGATGAATTTTACAATGGATATTTGATTTTGCTATGTCATACTACATTTCTGATTATTTACTTAGTTCTAAAAATCATAACTATTTACATTTTTAATTTTATTTCAAATAATTTTTTAATGATGTAATTTCAAATAATTTTTTAATGATGTAATTTCAAATAATAATTTCAATGAAATAATTTTAATTATTTTATCACATGTTCTTATCTTTATACAAAGATGCTTTCTTTTATATAAATAAGAGAAATAAGAATGAGATATTTCCTACATATAAAAATGTTTATTTTCTAAGCATTTAATTGTACATTTATATCCGAAAAGTATCACAGGAAAACATGAAAATTAAGGTATATTTTCATAATGATAAAATTGAATACAAAAGTAAAATGATAGCATTTCATAGGAATTGCATAAATTACCCGCATTCTAAAAAAATGAATTGAATACAGGTATATAAAAAGATGAAATACATAATATAATGAAAAAGATATTAAAACTGCAAGTCAAACATCATTCATGAACACTTTGGGTTTATATAAATATAAAAATTGATGGAATAAATTAAATTAGCCATCGAATAAAATCAGTACATAATCTATTCTATTTCCAAATTTGTTCATTCATACTACAAAAAAATTATTAATTAAGAAATCTAAATAAATATCAGACTGTCACAGTGAAAAAGGAAATATACATGTAGTAAAAATCAAGATTAAAAAGTAGAAAATAAAACATTTATTCATAAAGTATCAGACTAAATACTATACTTTAAACTAGGAATTTGATACAAAATACTGCATTGATGATACTGTAAATTTTCTTTTATGAATCAGCGTCGTAAAAATATGATAAATATACGAAAACTTAGAAAATTATTCATTTGTTAAACATGAAGAATAAAACGCATTGGAGAAGCAAATAGTACAATTTCAATCATAAGCTACGTTACACTGCTTTGCTGCATGTATTAATTTATATGTTTGGGGGAAACATATCATAAGTCAGTGCACTTCATTTACTTGAATCTTTTCTATTGCAGCGTTATTATATGAGCTTTTAATAATATTTAATCAAATATCAATCAGTATTTTAGGTTATTATATAATATTGTGGAACTAGATTATTCGAAAATAATGGGAGACAATAAAAATATGTTTTCTCTAAAAATTTTGATACATCCAATATAAATATATAACTGTTTAATTTTTCAAATTTTTTGTATAAAATCATAAACTATTTTACAATTTTTTAATTAAAAGCAATGAGAGGAAAGGTGTCTTATTAATATTAATAGTTTTGTTTAACATTATATATTCAAAAAATAGGTTCTAATTATATTAAAAAGTGTTGATAATTTAAAAAAATAATAACTTCGATAAACAAGGGAACAGTTTTAATAAAGAATAAGTATACATTCTTTATACAGAATATGTATAACTACACAGCAAATTTCATAGTAAAGCGCAGTGTTAAGTTGCAACTTGTTAAAAAAATGAAAAGTTTTTCATTGTTTTTTTTGTGATTAAAATAAGGTTCTATAGCAAAATCTTAAACAAATTAAAGGTTTTGAAAATTGTTTTTGAAATTGAAATTGAAAATTTTTGGTAACGTATTTTTTTAAAATACGAGCATTATAAGAGGAATTAGAATTATCTATGGAAGCATCTAATATAAAACGCTTACGAATTTATAATCGCTCTTATAATCCATTAGAATAATAAAAAATTGCTTTGAAAAAAAATCAAAATCTTTAAGCGAAAAGTTTTTTTTTTTTTTTTTTTTTTTTTTTTTTTTTTTTTTTTTTTTTACTTGAAGTTACCGAATATATTTAGAAATCAAAATAAATGTTTTAAAGATTTTCATATCTTATTTGAATATTATTTAAAAAAATTCTTTTAATTCTTATTCAGTAGAAATAATAGATATTCATAGAAGCATCTGATAAAAAACGCTTACTAATTTTTAATCGCACCTATAATCCGTTAACACGATTAAAAATATAAGGTCTATAATAATTTTCTTTAAGAGAAAAACAAAGCAATAATTCTTTCAAATTCGAAACTTTTTTGTTTTCTATCATATTTAGAAATTGAAATAAAAATTTCAATTATTTAAATATTTTTTAAAAATCCAAAAACAATATTTATTGCTTTATTTTTATGTTAAGTAAAAGTTATTCATTTTTTTAAGAATGAATATAATCTCATTGTTTCTTAAAATGATAAACACATGCATTGTAATAAATTATCTTTATTCCAAAAGTTTGCTTCGAAATATATTTTTAAAAATGTCTTTTATGAACAAAGTGAAACCAATATGACTTTTCTCATAAACCAATGCTCACTATTTCTTCAAGTCTAATCATAATGCCCTTAGATGACATATGGTAATAAAAATGCTCTCATCTTTTTGCTTGACAACTTGCACTAAAGTTGCACAATTTTGTTTTATATAAAAGGCTTCAAATGTCAAAAAAGATCTGAATCCTTTTTTTAAAATCATATTTTCATTTCCCAACAATGCGAGTATATATCATGATCGATTGCTAATTTAATGTGATTAGACTTATTCTCTCTGAAATTAGGTTTTTAAACGGCTATCTTATATTCCAAGGTGGAAATTGCTTTGCTACAATTCTTTATAATGCATAAGGTCTATAATTGCTGTCACAAATATACAAAAAATTAAAAAAGTGTTATTAAAGTAAAAAATAGTACCACATGTATTAAGAATGAATAGAAAGTTGCTATTAAGGTTCGCTGCTGTAGTGAGAAAGAAATGATGTTGATAGTTTCTTCTTGATTCCAAAATTATTGAAATTTAAACATTAATCTTTTACGTTTACGTGAGGGCCGCGGTGACCTGGTGGTAAGGTCTCGGCTTGTGAGCCGTAGGGTTTCAGTTTCGAGACTCGATTCCGCCGAAGAACCGCCGTGTAAGGGGGTCTGTTGCACGTTAAATCCGTCATGCCAAGCGTCCTCCCGCTGGTGTGGAGAGGGGGGTGCCAGCTCAGGTGTCGTCCTCGTCATCTGACCGCGGTTCAATATTACGAGGTCCGTCCCCAAATAGACCTTGTGTTTCTTTACAATGGGACGTTAATATAACTAAACTGAAACTTTACATTTATGTGTATTCATTATGGTATCCTATCATAATTCCGACCGACAAAATCTATACATGAGTTCATAGTTCAAACCAATAGTTTAATATAAATAAAATTCGTAGACCTACGTTTATAATTTTTTTTGAGATTCTTTTCTTAGCGAAGAATAATAACCAAAACATAAGAAAGTAGATGAAGGCAGAGAGAAAATAATTGTGCCTACTATGCTTAAATTATGTCTACTAGTATGGCGATGATGGAATAGAATATATTCTTGTTATTCTGCACAAAATGTCACTGTCAATATGCCATTTGGATCCATACTGGATGCGCTTATGTTTTAATATTTTTTAATAAAATGTAATTAATATTTTAGGATCCTACATTCTATTATTTCATTCTCCAAATTTATTTCAGTAGCTGCTTAATTTGTTTGCAACTGAGCATTCTAATTTAGATATTGATTCTTGAGGGGGGGAATTTGACCTATCCATATTCATAATTCCTGTCATCGTAATTGTGATCAAGATCAACTCATCGATAAAACATTTGAATAAGAATCATAACTGAAATTATAAAAGTATTGTTTTAATATATACTTAAAATATTTTTTATTTATTAAAAGTAGAGGAAGAACATCATATGGAAGTCATTAAAATGTTTTAAAAATTTTGAATGGCTCTCAAATAGATTTTATGTAATTTTCTATCACGAAATTTTTGCGAAGAAACATTAAAATTTGGATTAATTTCTAATAAAGGTTGAATAAAATTTCGAAAAGTTTAAACCTTTCTTAATGAGTACTTGTAGTAAAGAACTAACCATATAGAAAATTTGATAGCTCTAACAGTAAGAATGTCTTAAATGATTTTTGAATCATGTCTGTCACATTATGCGTATTGTGTGACCTAAATTGCCAGTAAAATGTCAGCCTATAAACATTATTTCTTTAATAAGTGATTCATTCTAAAAAGTAGGACACCTCAACTTTTAGATTCATAAAAGTCTATTACTATGTTATGTAATTAAGTTTTTTGAGGTTAAAAATCGTCAAGCTCTAAGCTCACTAGGAAAAAAATATGTGATGAGTTTACTAAGCGTGAAATAGAAAACTGCTTAGTTATATCTTCAGTAGGTTTTTTTAATTTATTTTGTCGGATAGCATTAAAGTTGAGGCCCTCCTAATAATATAATTTATTATTTCTTTTTTATTTCTCAGAAATGAAATCTTATGAAATTTATATTATTTTATCTGATTATGAAATTAGTGGAATTTTCTCTTCAAATAAGATAAAGTGTTAATACATAGCCTTTTAATTCAACAATAATTTAAATGATTTCATTTTAATTCTTCAGGAATTATTTTTCATAACCAATATATTTGCTTTAATTAAATTTCTTGAAATGAAATTTTCATCTAAATCAAATTTATTGAAATCTCTTCTCAACAACAATCTTTGTTTTCAGATGAAAAAGAAAGGTAATCAATGGTAAAAGATCAAATATAGTATTTCATTTACAACTAAATCCCAAATCTGGGGAAACTTTGAGCAAAATAACTATAGAATATTAACTAACATTTTGAATATCCTCTTACATATAGAATATCCTCTAATATTTGTAGACAATGTATTTCCAATGGAACGTAAAATGTAGATATACCTCAAATTTATTCTGATCACCAACTCATACCTCCGTGTCCACCCATACCGTATCCTCCACCCATGCCATATCCGCCCATCATGCTATGGCCTCCCATGCTGTGATACACCATCGGCATGGGTATGTACATAGGATGGGAACTCCCGCTTGATTTTTCACTGTTGCTGCCGAGCAGTTTAGCAAGAATTCCTGCCACCAACATGGCTTCCACTCCGCTACTGCCACCGTGTCCTTTTTTGCCACCTCCCATCATGCCACCCATCATACTTCCAGCATCCACATTGGACGTAAGAAGAAAGGTCCAAAAGCACATGATAGTGAAGGATAACAGCGATCTGCGTCGACCAATGAAGATCATGATTGATATGAATTTGTGCAAATTTGGGTTCCTGAAAAATGATAACTTTCGAGATTAGTTTGAACAGATCTGATGAATTTCTAATTATAATAAAATATTGCTGTATACAGCCATAAAAAGGACAGAAGTTTAAATAAAATATAAGGAATTTAAAATATTTACCATTTATACCCTATACAACCTATACAATAAATAGCAGCAATAAACAATTATTTTAATGAGATAAACTTTTATTTTATTTTTTATATGCAAGCCAATTTTATAGCTATTTGCTTTTTAATGGATTATACTATTTCAAATCCGAAAAGCGGATTTGTCGGTAACATTTTCTAAACTTTGAAACCATAATGTTATTCAAAACAAAATGCTATGGAAATTTTTAATGGATAAAAAATGCTGTGGAACTTAAATATAATTTATTATGAATTGCCTTATCTAGCAAAAAAGGATTTTATTTATATATCATTGTAAAAATTCAATTGGTAATATTAGTTGAAATTCTACAAACGATAAATAATGTTAATTTTAGATTCTAGTTTTCTTTTTTTTCAAGTCAACATTCAGCAATTAAACTGCAAACTAATTTATTATATTCTATCTGTAATCTATGAATATTTTTTTTACCTTAGTTGAAATTTTAGCTGGAGGGTTTCTCCTTGATTTTTATTATAGTGACACAGAACAGCGTTTTGCGTTCCCTTTCGTAGTCCAGAAAGATAAAACGAGTGTGCATTTTGGACTCTTCTTATTGACACATTAAGTCTTATGTTTACTACTTACGATTTTGGTATCATATCATATCAGATATAATTTTTTTTACAGTTATGAAATAATTGAAATAATTTTCCTGCATTTAAGATAAGAATCTTGCATTCATTTTAAATTTGGACTTCATGAACTGCGTCGCTCATATTTTGTTATAAGATTCGTAGCATTCTTTCGTCAAGGTTTAGCGTCATTGCTTTGTGCTAGTCGCTTCACTTAGCATCTAAATTCACAGCCGTAATAATTATGCCCATACTATAATCGCAGCTGATATGTAGAACTGCTGAATGTCAACATAGTACATATACTTGTCTTTACTATGTCTTTATGCTACCTGTGGACGTTGATACTATTCTAAGTGTAATAAGACAAAAATTCACTCGGTAAAGTGAAATTTTTGTGGCTGTAAATATATTTAGAAAGTGTATTAATTTTAATAAATATTCTTTCATAATCCCTCATGCAAACGTATTACATCGTTCTATTAGTCGTTTAAAACCTTCCTATATAAGAGTCCGGAAAGATTCAACTTCTGACTTCAGAATATGATCTAGTAGAATTTTTTCATAACCAGAGCTATAAGTCAAGATGCCTGTTTCTTATATAAAGCGTATGGCCCTTTTGGATTTTGCTAGAATAAACCCAACAAGGGCTGTTTACCAGCTCGCTTCCTACCCTTACTTTTTGTATTACTGCATTTACATATGCAAATACAGACGGATAAATGAATCACTAAATTTTAGGCACTTAATTCAAAATTAGATAAAAGGTGCGAATATTATATGCTGAAATTTACTGATCTATTCATCGAACGTATTACATTTATCGATTCATTGAATTGCATCTGGTTATAAATCTATACTAAGATTCTCCGTTAATCTGGGAAAAACAACAAAGAAACTTGCAACATTTAGCTACTTAATTGCTGAAGAATATCTTATTTAATTAAAATATCATATATGATCATATGATTATTATTAGAATATAATTCCTTTTTCCGTGTGTGGTTCAAAATTTTATAAATAGTTGGCAATTCTAGCAACAAAGGCATATACCAAAATCCATCTATCAAACTCGCTTCTTTTTCGAATTATCGTAATTTAATGAACACAGACAAACAGACAGAATTCACATGAAATAATTTCTTTGGAAATAAAATATAAGTCTATAATATTGAAGTAAGGACAACTGTAGAAATTTCATTCACCTAGCTTGCTCCTCTTTTGAGTTACTGTATTCACGGTGATACTATGCATAGAGGCATAGTTTCTAAAATGATTTTTGTTTCGGATTCTAGAATACAGTATGATTATCTAGGATGTGAGGATTCATCAAAATCTTCAGTCAGATATTTTGAAGATTACATTTTTGTTTTATTTGTAAATTCAATCTTTAAAATAAATTTCTGCTGCTATTTCATTCAAATCTCAATAATGTAATTTATATCAGTGAACCAGTTATATTAAACTAATTTTTAACCCGCATCCGCACCATTAATTAATCAAGCCATTCTTTTTTAATAAAAGCCTTAGGTGAAGGAAAAAAGCAAACAAAGAAAATATTTATTTTATGGAAAATATTTATTATTTATAAGTTTCCGTCGTGAAGAATCGTATTTAAATTATAATTCTTTTTCTGAATTGTGAATGAATTTATTTTTGAAAGAGGAGATTATTAATTCCAATTTATGAATGATTATAATGTTTGGGCTTAGCTCATTACTAAGACTGAAGATTTTAAGAGGACTGAACAATTCGTTTATATAAATTTGTGAAAAGTCAACAAAAATTGAAGATTCTTGTTTCCTTCAAGAATGATATGTTTCTTAAGAACTGGTTTACTCTTTAAATGAACTGGACGTTAATACTGGTAAATCAACAATCAAATCAAATCAAATGCACGGAAACAACAAAACGCAAATAAAAATATAAGACCAGCAAACAAATATTAAATTAATTATGAAATGGTAAAATAAAACTTTAATTGATAACTATTTAGTGAATTGATAGGATTTTATTGGTAGTTTTAGTTTAAACGAAAGTTTGTTTTAAATTCTATTTTGTAGCTACCATAGATATTTAATAAATTAAAATGGTTGTATTGATTAATTTTGCATTTATTAGAGAAAAATAATGCATTCTTTCAAAAAGTAATATGAATAGCTAATGTTTGAACGAAAATAAAGTTGAGGTAGTTCAAAACAGTTCCAAATAATGTTTTTGTAAAAATTAAATTAATTAAAGTTATCCTTTAGAACCAAAATTAATAAGTTTGAAAAATAATATTTAAAATGTGACATTTTCTGAAGAAAGTTATCTAATAATGTTGAAAAAAATGATTGAATTCTTAGTTAAAAGTAATAAATAATGTTTTAAAATTTTAAGATTTGACATTTCTTTAATAAAAAAATACTATAATGAGAAATTAAATATTTTGTACTTGTATCAATATAAAAAAAATGTTTTTAGTATAAAAAAATGGTAATACTCAGTTTATATATACATATATACAGAGAACTAATTAAAATTTTAAAGTATTAAGAAATTCAGTTTTTGAAAGAAAATTGTCACATTTGCTATTTAAAGGTATTGAATGCCGATGGCTAGTATTCTATAATTTCTTTCATTCTTATTTTATACATTCTTCAGAAAAAATTGAATAAATATCTTATGAACTTTGTAGCAAAGATATTTTCGTAAAGGAAATTGATATGAAACCTGCTATAAAAACTACTTCTTTAACATATTTAGAGAAATAAAATAATATATTTTTCAATAAAATAGGCATATTATACAGTTATAATTAAAAAAAATTGCAAAGCAACATGGTAGGTTCTATTAAAAATTAAAACTAACATTTTAAGAAATACTAACCTTTCTTAATTTACACCTTACCAACTAAGAGGTATTCGAATGAGGTATATTCCAAGGTGCAAATGAAATCCGGCGGTAGAGATTACAGACAACTTCTTTGGTACACAAAGTTTGAAGTCTGAATGTAATTTGTGCCCAATTTCTGAATATGTAACCCATTTATATACCCATCCCATTTAAATACATTTTCCAATCATCAGTGATAAATGATGATTTGACAAGGATCACGTGACTGATAATCTTTTTTTATATATTTTTTTCTGATTTTCGAATCTTCCTAACGAAAGCGGAAGATGCGAAAAATCTATAAAACTCCTCACATTTGACACGGAGGAAATTTTGAAGTTGATGGATGTCCATTTCACTTTGGGCTCTAAATATTTATTAGACATGCTGAGGATATTTTTAGGTGGAGGTTTGCGTGTTAATCACTCGTTAACGCTAGCTTCACTGACATTGGCTAGAAAGAAGACACTCCAATGAAATTGTCCTATCTCTTTTTATTTTCAGATCTATTTTGGACTTGAAATTCAAACAGGTAGATGTGAATGCAGATTCTATTAATGATTTTAAAGCTGTATAAAATCTATGGGAAGATTTATTTTTATACAAAAGTGAAAGTTTTGATTCAATCTTAAATATTCAACTAAGGCACAATCTTATTATATTTCGATTAGTTCAAGGATGCCAAACTGAAATACTTATTTGACCAAATAATAAATGTTTGAATTTATGTAAGTCACATTTTTTGACATTTGGAATCGCTATCTGCAACCATTTTACTAACTCTAAAGGATAACATTTTCATGGAAATTAATTTGAAAACTGACTCAAGGTGCATGTTGGCAATTCTGGATTCAATAAGTTATATTTCTTTTCATAAGTGAAAATCATTACTGTCAACGATAAATGCTTCCAAATTAAATAAATACTCCAACGATTCCATGGATATACTTTTATGCATAAACCTTAGAATAATTTCAAACCAGGTTGGCAAATCTATATAATGATTCATCTGAGTCTACTGAATTTTTCCTTCAAATCGGGCCAATCGGACTTGATTACTTCCGTATGCTGTTGGTGGAAGAAACAGTGTTTCGATGTACCGCAATAAATATTTTCACTACAAATAATGTAACGCGTTTTCAATATTTATTTACAAATAAGGATTAAAAATAAGAAATATGTATCAAAATTTTATTACATTTTGTTATGTTTACTGGACATTACTTGTTACAGGCCGCATACAACTTTCATGCCCTAAGTTTGATACTCTTTGATTAACTTCTTCTATTGCTTGGAATTAATGTTCGCTTTTGTATTGTAATAAAGTTTTTTGAATTTTCATCGTAATTTTAAGTCATGATTGTATAATTCCAATAATAATATTTATTCTGATAATGCATCCCTCCACCATGCTATTCAACTATTATTCTTTTTAATTTCAAAGCTATTTGTTTAAATGAAATTAATTTTTTTAACTTTAATTGCACTATTATGATAAAATATTTGGCTTAGATGAATGAATGAAATGAAATGAAATAAAATTTGGAGTTAACTCAAGAAACAAACAAAAAAATCAATAAAATAAATTAATGATTTATTAAAAATTTCCTACATAATTAAGGAAAATGCCTATTTATAAAAATAGGTAAAATCGAATGAATTGAACGTGAAGTGAGCAATGCCAAATAATGAATAATAAACAATGGTCTCCAGCTGTGAATTTGGCTACATAAATTTTAGTATTTACAGACAATCTACGAACACAATTAAATAGCTCCAACGTCATGTAAATTATACAGAATAAAAGATTTATAGGAACTTAGGAACTTTAATTTAATTACAAAATTAGTTATTCATATTATAATACAGAATTACTGTTTAATTCCTTATGCCGCCATCACTCTGTGAATATTCAGCATTAAATAATAGGTGAAATTTTTAAAAAGAAGATTTGATATGGAATTTGAGCATGCTCATTATGATGCTGTTCTCATAATTTTCTTTAGCAAACACTGTTATTTATATATCTATACTCTATACTTATAATAAAGTTCAATGTGTGTGTGTGTGTTGGCGCTCTACAGGTCAGACCATTCAACCTACAGCTAACAAATTTGGCACGTGTATAGCTTGGAGGTCGGGAATGTGCACCTGGAGGTTATTGTTTTGAATTTTTAATTAGAATTTTATTTATTTAAAAATTAAGCGAAATTTTGACGTGTTTTTGCTATAACTTCCGAAAATATAACCGCAAAAAAAGATTTTTACATGAAGTTAAAGATCAAAATTTTATCTTTTAAATGATACCAATGCTTTAAAGTTAAAATTAAATTTCTAATTTTAATTAATTTTTAAATAAATATTTTAAATATATTTTTCAACAATTTTTTTTTCGTACAAAATAAAAATAAAATTTAAGCTGCTCGAGCACGTTTCATATTTATTGGAAAAAATAGCTTTTTCCTAAGTGTTGCCATCACATTGATTAAAGCTGCAATTAAAAATAAATTAAATCTTTTTGGAAATGAAATCGTCTGTAGAAAAGGAAACAAATAAGAAAAATTATTTTTTTTAAAAATAAATTCAAGAAAAATTATTTTATGATTTTTTACTTTCTCTATATTATTAATCCAATAAATCAGTTTTATTTTAAGGCAAGTTTTGTTTAATATGAACAGGATATCCATTCAAATCAGGGCCACACAGCTAATTTGGAAACCTTTAGTAAGACACAAATCTGCTAAAATGGTCTAAATGGAAAATGATTGTATTTTATGTAACTCGATTCAATAAATGCTCTAATAAATAAAGAATTTTTGATTTTACATAAAGCTTCTGCTGTGGAAATTACGATTAACAAAATGTTCTTGAAACACTAATATTTTAAATAAAAAGAGTTAATTTCCAATCAACTAAATCAATCACTTAAACTGACTGATTTATGAAAATTTGAATATCACTATTCAATAAAAAAAGGATAATTTTAGATTTTCAATCGATCGTTTCAAAGAAAATCAACACGCAGGTTTCTCAAGATTAATTGGCCTAAGATTATGAAAATGTTAAGTTTTTCTAAATTTTTAACATTTAAAACTTCCTAAATTAATCGTAGTTGATCGTGGAAAATAGAAACATTCATTCATTTATTTAAAATTTGGTGTGTCCAGAATATTTCTTAGAATATACCTTACTGCATTAAATTTAGACTTCATAATTTTTGAAATATATTTATAGGCCGGAACAAAATATTATTATTGATTTCATTTCAATCCATTTGAAAGCAAAACTAAAAACTGAATTTTATGCTGAATCTGAGAAATTTTTGTTGAATTATTCTTTTGAGATATTACATAAATTATGAAAAATATTTTGTATTTCACATAAGACTTAAATACCGAGCGATTCTGTTTGCAATACTCTTATTCAATAATAATAATAATAAATAAATAACAATAAAAATGTATAAATAAAATAAAACGATTGGTTTTATTAAAAAATATCTTTATATTAATTGCAATTTCATCATTTCCATTTTAAATTTAAGTTGAAGTTTTACCGGAAATGACAACAAATTAGCAAGATATTGTAAAAGATAATTCAGTTGTGACGTTAAACAGTTATTACTTATACACGAGATACTCACGTTATATTTTGTAACAACTCAACTCTCTCTGTATAGCTGTATCAACTCAACTCTTCATTTTTGTTTTATGTTTGAAACTGTTGTTACGTTTTTAAGTTTTGAGTAAAAAACAAGAATTCAAATTGCGGTTGTGTTTGCGTTTGCATTTAAAAGTCGTTTATTACAATTCAGAAGTGGGATTTACAGGCCATTTTAATTTTCAATTCTGTTTAAAGTACAAAATGTCGTTTTTAGCGCGACTTCGTAAGGAACAGTTACGTTTTGTAGCCGAAGAATTATCCGCAGATGTTACATCTAGTGACTTGAAAATTCCAGATTTGAGAAAGTTAATATTAAATAGTAAAAACTATTATAAAGAAATGGTAAGAGGAATGGTTGATATTTTAATTGAAGAAGCTGAACAGGATCGACAAGCCAAGCGGGAAGAAGTCGAGAGACTAGCCAAGCGGGAAGAAGCCGAGAGACAAGTCAAACGGGAAGAAGCCGAGCGACAAGAAAAGCGGGAAGAAGCGGAAAAAAACATGCTTTAGAACTTAAAAAGTTAGAGATTGCTGCTGAAACTTCAGATTTCGTTGGCTCAGAATTATTACCATCGGCGCCAAAAGTTGATTGGCAGTCACAATTGAGAAAATTTTGCACTAGTAGTGAAGACATCGGCCTTTATTTAGTTGACTTTTAGAGTTTCATGAAAAAAGTACAAATGCCAAATACGCTGCAGATGGCATGCTTGGTTAATCAGCTACCAACTGAAATTGTGCAAATGATTATGAGAGAACCGGAAGAACAGTCCGAAAATTATGAGTATGTGAAGTAACTTTTACTTAAGAGTTATAAATTAAGTGCTGAAAAATTTAGGTAATTATTTTATTCACATGATATTACTTGTGGTAAGACATGGAAAGAATATTATCATGAGCTGGAAGCCACCATTTAATGGGTGGACCGCAGGGCTTAAAATAAACACTTTTGCGTGTTTGACGGATTTAATCATCGCAGATCAAATGAAATCCCGCACACCTCCAGAAATTCGTGAACATTATTTGGATCAATGGACAGAAATAGTTTCCTCATACATGCTTGCTGAAAAGGTTGGTAAAATCCTAGATGGGCCCACCTCTTGGCTACTTTTTTGAAATCTCGCCAAGTTGGCTAGTTGCTAAGAGAAGACCGTCTTACCGGTTATCACAGCAACCCCAGAATCAATCCGCGCGCTAGCACTTTTTCGCAACAAATCAGGTGATATTAAAAAAAAATATTTATAAAAAAATTGCGCTCTAGCACGTTTTTCACAAAAAATCAGGTTATATTTTTAAAAAAATATTTATAAAAAAATTAACACTTACCATAAATGGGTTTTCTAATCCTTTGCCGGTGGAGGGTACGACAGAATGATTTGTTGAATGAAATCCATGTAGGCATCATCGGCCATCGAATGGTTTCGAGACCTCCGCCACATGTATTCTGCCAAATAGCTGTCGAATTGACCCTCCACGTGGCTAGTGTGATTCCTCAAAAAACGCTTTATGGCCGCCCAGGTGCCCTCAAGGGAGTTGGTGTGTGCACCGGTATCAGGGTCCTTAAAAGTCAGACTGTGGTTGACCTTCAAATGAACATACCCCTCATCCGAGAGGCAGTCATAGGCCTTCCAACAGTCCGACATAACAGTGGACCCTGGCAATATCCATTCATTAATGACTTTCAACAATTCCTCTTTCGTCCGTCGTTCAACCACTCGAAAAAAACATTTATTCGTTCCTCTTTCAATCCCTCCAAACACCCATTGACCTTCCACAGGCTTACCTCTTCCATACTTCATTTTCCCGAGCTTGTTCTCATCAATTTCAATGACAATATTCACTCCGCCTATCTTAACACTCTCTCACAACTGCATTCATACAAACCTCTCGACAAAACATAAACCAATCAACCACAGTGTTTTTATTAACTTTCACTTCATTCACAACAAATTCATTCATGCATCTCCCAAACCAATACCTTGTCACACGCATAACATCATAAATACTTAATTTGCTCTGTGAAAACCACGTACCCCTCCTAACACTCCTACAAATATCATGTGCATTCACATTCAAACCCCGCTTTCGACATCGCCATTCAAAACCATCCATCATATCCTTTAGCTCAACCAAAGTCATTTTCTCTCCACATTTAGGGCATTCATACGTTTTTGAAATTAAATTAACATTCATACACCATTCAATCATCGCTCTCTTACCTCTTGCATTCAATAAAGTTAAAAATTCACTTGTCCATTCGCTTGCCATTTTCTACCGGTACTGCACAACAACTTGTCCAAAGAGATTAGAAACATAAATGTGATAAACAATCACCCTTTTTAAGTCTTTTCCACCGAAATCCAACTATCGCGTATGAATACATATTAATTAACCAATGAGATTCAAAAAAAGGCGCTAAAGGCCGTTAATCCTATAAGATTCCAGACTATCCGTCTAGGTTTTCACATTGGCGACGTTATCTCAACTCGTTTGGCGAGAATTGAAAAAGGCTCCAAGAGGTGGGCTGTGCTAGGATCCACCCAAAAGGTTGATGAATTAATTGAACAAAAGGATAGTTTCAAGAAAAGTGGTCATTTTAGTAGTAAACTCAATAGCATTAAGTTTGCAAAAGAAGAAAATTACGCCATTAGTAAACAAACTGATCCAAGTCGATTTAAAAACAATCCACCCATTTGCTATAATTGCTTTGAAAGTGGACATTTTGCTCGTGATTGTGCATAGCCCAAGCGACCAAAATTTTGCACTGCATGTAAGAAAGAGGGTCACGGGACAAAAGAATGTTCAAATAAAATATCTTCACCATCAGTCAGCGCAATTTCGGCTGCCAGTCGCATTAATAACACAACAAAGAATATCAGTATTGAAGGAGAAAATACCAGTGCTCTTATGGATACTGCAGCTGATATATCTATGTTGAAATATAGTTTTGCTCAACGGTTAAATAAAAACATAAACAGAAAAGTTACTGTTCCAATTAGAGGTATTGGAGGTGTGAAAAAATCACTCGGAATCATTATTGTTAACGTGATTATTGACAAAGTAAAGCTATGTGAAGTGCTATTTTATGTTGTCAATGATGATACTTTTGAGGGTCCTGACGTCCTCATAGGCAATGACATTATTGATTCTCCCAATGTGGTTATGGTTCGAAATCAAGGGAGATCCAAATTAGTTAATATTGATGAGTTGAGCTTTTTACGTGATTTTCAAGTGGATGAAATGCCTGATAGAGCAGTGCTAAGGACTCTTAAAGAATTTGTGATTGAACCACGCACAGTTCAATGGGTCACCGTTTTTAGTGAGGGTAAAAGAAGTGATGGATATGTATCCTACAGTACTCAAGACAATATGTCTAATGGTGTTACTTTGACTGTATATGATGGCAAAACACAAGTACCTATAATGAATCCAAGCAATTTACATCTACAACTAAAGAAAAATCGTGCAATTTTTAGAGGAAATAGGGTGCTTGAAAACAAATTTAACTTTAATATTGAAGAAAAAAAAAGACTTCAACGCCTACTGTACTTTTAACGAAAGAAATTTTGCGAAATCCTATGGATTTAAAGTCTGTTAAATTTGGTCCATCCATAAATGAAGAACAGCACCACATTTTATGTAAGTTATTAAATGAATTTAGACTGTGTTTTGCTCTAAAGTCAGATGAACTAGGATGTATTAACAACACAACAATGCATATAACTGAGACTCCAGGTAGCAAACCTGTATCTCGTTCCCCATATCGAGCATCTAACTACGAAAGGCAAGTTTTAAGAGAAATAGTTCAAGAACTGAAAGGACAGGGTGTCATTCGAGATAGTTGTTCAGAATATAGTAGTCCAGTTTTGCTGGTATCAAAGAAAACAGGAGATAAAAGAATGGTAATTGATTACAGACATTTGAACTCGCAGACTATTAAAGATAAATTTCCGCTTCCATGCATTGATGATTTGCTTGAGAGACTTTTAGGTTTTAATTTGTTCTGCATTCTTGATGCATGCCAGGGATTCAATCAGATACCAATGGATGAAGAATCTTCACGAAAAGCGGCGTTTACTACACCTGATGGACATTATGAGCCAACACGTTTATTTTTTGGATTGTCGAATGGACCTCCTGTATTTCAACGAGCCCTGTCATTGGCTTTAGGAGATTTGATATGGAGTGGTGTCTCATGTTTTGTGGACGACATATTCTTTGGTTCGACCGATTTTGATGATATGATAGCGAAGCTGAGACAAGTGCTCGAAAGATTGCTAAATACTGGAGTGACATTGAAATTGTCTAAATGTGAATTTGGGATGTCAGAAATAGAATATCTGGGTTTTGTAATCGATAAAGATGGAATACGACCAGGTCCAAGAAAACTTGTTGCAATTGCCGAGTATCCGGTTCCTAAGAGCAAAGATGAATTACGTCGTTTTCTTGGCTTAACTAGTTTCTTTCGCCGTTTTATAATACGATACGCTTCAGTAGCTGAACCCCTCACAAGGTTACTAAAGAAAAATTCCTTATTTATATGGACTGAAGATCAAAAGGAAGCATTTGAAGAATTACGTTCTAAGTTAATATCTAGACCAGCATTAAAATTATTTGATCCAAAGGATGAAACTGAATTGCACACCGATGCTAGTTCAGTAGGATTAGTAGGTATGCTGTTACAACGAAATAAATATAATAATGCATTTCAGTTAGTTTATTGCGTAAGCCGTCGAACCACGCAAGAAGAAGAGAAGTATTATTCAAGCCGTTTGGAACTAATAGCTGCTGTCTGGTCGATGACTAGGCTTAGACCTCTCTTATTAGGTTTACATTTCACGTTGGTCACTGATTGTTCAGCCATAACATATTTGCATACACAGAAAAACATTAAACCTCAGATTGCAAGATGGACTGAACTATTAAGCGAATTTGATTACGAGGTTAAACATAGAGATGGAGCAAAAATGGCTCATGTAGATGCTCTTAGTTGATCACCAATTGAAGAGAGAACATGTACACCATTAGATGAAATAGAAGTTACGAGTCCTATAGAGCTAACTAGTCAGCCTAAAGTATTTTACATCTCTACTGAAGAAGAACGGGTAGCTCTTATACAAGCTCAAGATAAGGATCTACAAAAAATTATATCTTCCTTAAAAAAGCCACAGAAAGTAAGAACCCGAGAAGAAAAGCGGTTGGCTGAAAGCTTTGATCTCATAGATGGAATACTTTATCGCATCCATCATGAATCTGGAGATTTGTAAAATATGCGAAAACTGTTTGTAATGCCTAAATCAATGCGAAAGTACCTTGCAGTTCGCTTCCACGACTTCGTTGGTCATTTTGGAATGGAAAAATTAGTTCAAATGATACGTAAACAATTTTGCTTTCCCCGTATGACAAGCTACATTAAGCAACATATTAGACAGTGTGTTGTATGTGCATGTTTAAAAGTACCTGGGGGGAAAGCCAAGGCAAATTGAATTCTATATCACCTGGAAGTCGGCCATTTGAATTTATTCAAATGGAGTTTCTTGGTCCTTTTGTAACAAGTGCGTCTAAGAGTAAGGAACTGTTAGTTTTTATCGACAATATGACTAAATTTGTACGTCTTCGTCCATGTCCTAGCTGTTCAGGTAAAAACGTTTTAAAGTACCTAGACGAATTTACAAATGACTTTGGTTGTCCAAGGCGTATCGTGACAGACAGAGGAAGTTGTTTCTCATCATCTTTATTTGAAGACTATTGCAAACAGTTTGGAATCAAGCATAACATTAAATTCTAGTCAAAGACCGCAAGCTAATGGACAAGTTGAACGTATTAATCGAATTCTCATTCCAATGATATCATCCAGTGTTCAAACAGAATCTCACAAAGATTGGGATAAGATATTGCCAGAATTACAACGATGCCTTAACTGGTCCCGAGTAAGTCGACTGGGAAACCTCCTTTTGAACTTTTGTATGGATACACACCAGTAAAATTGAGACATTTTCCTCAAGATCTGCTACCAACGTCCAATGAGTACGTAAAGCCGACCGAATTGCAAAGAGGTGCCCAGGAAAATATTAGGGTTGCACAAGAAAAGATGAAAAAGAATTATGACAAACATCGATGTAGAGCCCAAAATTACAATATAGGTGATGTTGTGGTTGTAAGATGACTGCCTGAACAAACTTTATTACCAAATTCTAAAACTCAAGCTAAGTACAGAGGTCCTTTAACAATCATCAAGGTATTACCATTGGATACTTATCATGTTACTGATCTACGCACGGTTGGACAAGGGAGAAAAAGACAACCTAATTATACAACTACCGCTCACGCTTCTCAGTTGAAACTGTTTCATCTTATCACAGAAGATGAAGATCTATCTGATGGTGACAGTGAGGACCTAATTACCAGTTACTGCAATGGCGGTTCAGATGAAAATTCATGTATAGAGAACACTTGACCAACAAGGTTTAGACGCATACCACACCACTTGAAAGACTATAAGCTGTATTACAGGGACGAGGTCATCCCATAGTCAGGATGGTCGAATGTAAAAGATAATTCAGTTGTGACGTTAAACAGTTATTGCTTGTACACGAGATACTCACATTATATTTTGTAACAACTCAACTTTCATTTTTGTTTTATGTTTGAAACTGTTGTTAAGTTTTTAAGTTTTGAGTAAAAAACAATAATTCGAATTGCGGTTGTGTTTGCGTTTGCGTTTAAAAGTCGTTTATTACAATATATATAGTAAATTGAACGAAACGATCTAAACAACAGTATAAGTTTGGTATAACTATCAAAATTTGAAGATTAAAAATGTTTTGTTTGAGAATCCATTAAGAGACCAGTTACTTAAAATATTTAATTGAAAATTGTAGAGAGCGGTAATACAAGGGAACTGGCTGGTCTCCAAAGGCGGCTAGTAGATAATAAATATGCTGAATCAGTGACTACTGCCTTGGTAAAGAAAAACTTGTTAATCATTTGGTGATTTTGATAAAAAAAATGAAGGATCTAGAGTATTCGAGAATCTCTGTGAAGCATGTATGATGATGCGCATTTAATGTCCCGTCACGAGGGCTATAAAAACAGGGTTGTACGAGAGTCAGTCAGTAGAGAGCAGTCGGCAATAGAGTTGAATTCAAATAAGTAATTTAACAAAGTCTCCCCGAGCATTATGTATATATATATATATATATATATATATATATATATATATATTACATTTGAATATGTGGTGGGTGTTGAAGTTCAGTGTGTTACTTGAAGAGATAGATCACTCTTTTATATCGAACTCGACGATAGAAACTATCTAATAGTTAAATTACTTCTCATCTGTTGTCAGGTAAGCTATCAATGTTTGATGTCGTATTTGAAAATTATATTAGATACAAGCTGGAATTTTTGGGAAATACTGTATGTTGCCAAATGTCTACATACACCTTTTTCTAAATAAATATACCATATTATTATATGGACTTTTTTATTTATTTTTTGCGTAACCAATGACTATTTTCCTATAATAAACGATTTTTTTTTTAAATTCAAAACAATCATGCATCTAAGGGTTAAATTATAATAAATAGCTCCTTCGACCTATATCCCCCCTATTCCTGTAATCTATTGAAAAATTTGAAAGTGGGGAAATATTGTGTTTTAAATTTCGTAATGTTGCATTTCTATATATAGAATAAAGCTCAATGTGTGTGTATGTGTGTGTGCGTGTGAGTGTTGGCGTTCTAAAGGCCAGACCATTCAACATACATCTATCAAATTTGGCACTTGTATACCTTGGAGGCCAAGAATGTGCACCTGGGGGTTATTTTTTCGAATTTTTAATTAGAATTTTATTTATTTAAAATTTAAGCGTAATTTTGGCGTGTTTCTGCTATAACTTCCAAAACTATTACCGCAGAAAAAAGATTTTTACATGAAGTCAAAGATCAAAAATTTATCTTTTAAATGATACCAATGTTTTAACCTTGAAATGAAATTTCTATTTTTAATGAATTTTTAAATAAATATTTTAACTATATTTTACAAAAAAATTTTTTCGTACGAAATAAAAATAAAATTTAAGCTGCACGAGCACGTTTCGTATTCATGGGGAAAAATTAGCTTTTTTCAAAGTGTTGCCATCACATTGATTAAAGCTGAAATTAAAAATAAATTAAATCTTTTTGAAAATGAATTCTACAAAAATATAATTTTCAGCACGTGTCTGTAGGAAATGAAACAAATAAGAAATATTATTTTTTCTAAAAAACAAATTCAAGAAAAATTATTTTATGATCCTTTACAATCTCTATATTATTAATCCAATAAATCAGTTTTATTTTAAGGCAAGTTTTGTTTAATATGTACAGGATATCCATTCAAATCAGGACCACACAGCTAATTTGTAAAACTTTAGTAAGACACAGATCTGCTAAAATGGTCTAAATGGAAAATGATTATATTTTATGTAACTCGATTCAATAAATGCTCTAATAAATAACGAATTTTTGATTTTACATAAAGCTTCTGCTGTGGAAATCACGATTAACAAAATGTTCTTGAAACACTAATATTTTAAATAAAAAGAGTTAATTTCCAATCAACTAAATCAATCACTTAAACCGACTGATTTATGAAAATTTGAATATCACTATTCAATAAAAAAAGGATAATTTTAGATTTTCCATTCATCGTTTCAAAGAAAATCAGCACGCAGGTTTCTCAAGATTAATAGGCCTAAGATTATGAAAATTTTGAGATTTTCTAAATTTTTAACATTCAAAACTTCATAAATAAGTCTTAGTTGATCGTGGAAAACAGAAACATTCATTCATTTATTTAAAATTTGGTGTGTCCAGAATATTTCTCAGAATATGATACCTTACTGCATTAAATTTAGACTTCATAATTTTTGAAATATATTTATAGGTCGGAACAAAATATTATTATTGATTTCATTTCAATGCTTTTGAAAGCAAAACTAAAAACAGAATTTTATGCTGAATCTGAGAAATTGTTGTTGAATTATTGTTTGAGATATTACATAAATTATGAAAAATATTTTGTAGTTCACATAAGACTTAAATACCGAGCGATTCTGTTTGCAATACTCATATTCAATAATAATAATAATAATAAATAAATAAATAACAATAAAGATGATAAATAAATTAAAACGCTTGGTTTTATTAAAAAATATCTTTATATCAATTGCAATTTTATCATTTCCACTTTTAATTAAAGTTGAAGTTTTACCGGAAATGACAACAAATTAGCAAAATATAGATAGTAAATTGAACGAAACGATCTAAACAACAGTATATGTTTGGTATAACTATCAAAATTTGAAGATTAAAAATGTTTTGTTTAAGAATCTATTAATAGACCAGTTACTTAAAATATTTAATTGAAAATTGTAGCGAGCTGTAATACTGGCGAACCGGCTGGTCACCAAAGGCTGCTAGTCATATATAAAACAAGAACAAGAGTTTGAACAACTGATATGTGGATTTTTAATTTACTCTATTAAATACGGGATATAACACAAACGAAAGACTTTTCCGCTTGTATAAATATTATTAAAAACATTTGTTTGGCTTTTTATGTCTCCAATTTTCGATGACAACAATTTGCATTTCAATTTTCAATATTTTATACATTTTTGACATGGATGTGTCAGAATTTTTATTTTGTGAGAACATGATGTTGTTTCAGTTACGGGGTTTTGAAGCTCGAAATCGGGTAGGCAATGAATAAAGCATAAAGGGCAGTTTTCAACATCATCTTTTAATCGCATGTATTTTTTTAAGCTTGCTTTTACCGGTATTGCTTTATTATTATGTATGCTTCTTTGAAAGCAGATGCGTTTTTAAAAGGTTGACCTGCTTTTACCAGTATTGCTTTATTATTACGTATGCTTTTTTGACAGCAGGCGTGTTTTTAAAAGGTTGACGTAGAGCTATGACATCATAGCTGTTATTTCATCTCGGTCGGTTTCCAAAACTTTGTTTGCTAGATAGAAAAATTGAGAATAATATATATATATATATATATATATATATATATATA
>JAPMOR010060062.1:1192758-1242228 GCA_026543865.1 Argiope aurantia
CAATCGAACCAAAATTTCAGACATGGTTGTTTGAAGTTATGCGCTGGAGATTGTGATGATTTTAAACAACGCAGAGCTCACGATTACGGTTACAGTGAGAGAATTTTGAAATTTTCGAATGCCAACATCCACTTTTTCCTTGCACAAATTGATCAGCGTATTGAAAAACCACAAATGGCTTGGAACGATTAGCGTGTGACGAAAATTGCCGGCGTAAAGCATTTGCAAAGAAGAGCATTATAAAGGACTAATGACGACATAGAGAGAATGAGAAAAATAGCTTTTATTGGAATGTAAAGTTATAATTTCAGGTTTTCAATGCGTTCAACTTCGCCAGCGACAACACATTGCATTCGGGAGATTGTGGACAACAATGCTGAACGTAACATGAAAGGAGTAATCTGCATAACTTCCTGTGTTATGGCATCTTGCAATTCTGATACATATCGTGGACCAGGCGTGTACACATTAGATTTCAGATAACCCCAAAACCAGAAATGCATAGGAGTGAGGTCGGGAAATTGCGATGGCCACGAAACTGCAAAGTTACGAGATATGACTCTATCACCAAAGTGTTGTTGCAGCACAAGTTGAACACATTGGGCGACATGTGGAGGAGTCCCATCTTGCATCCATACAATGTCACTAATGACATTTTGTTGCTGCAATTCAGGAATAATGTAATTCTGAAACATTGATTTATACCGAGTACTTGTGACAGAGCATGATTTCCAACCAGTGGTAGTGACCTATTCGAATAAGTACGGACCGAGAACAAATGTGCCAACGATGCCTCACCACACAATCACTTTGGCTTCGTGTAAAGGCACTGGTGCCACATCTTCAGGGTTTTTGTCAGCTCAGTGAACACAATTCTTGGTGTCAACGTTCCCAGTTAAAGAGAATGATAAATTGATGAAGAGATAAGAATAGTTTATGTAGAGTCATCGCTATTATATGAAACAGAAGAGAAATATTTGTAGATTCATAAAAAAAATTAGTGAATACATTTACAACTATTTATACATGAATGAGGACAAAGTACGTGGATTTGGCTAAAACGGCCTTAATTATCACTGTTAATATACTACATGAAAACAAAAGATAAACGTTAGTAATTTCATTGAACATAGTAGCGAATGCAATTGCAGTTTTTTATACATAAGTGTATGTAAAATATAAACGTCTAAGCTGTCGAATCTGGCTTGTTTAGTTAAAACTTTCTTACTTTCTTTTTAAAAAAATGAAATAGAATAGCTAACAACATAACTCGATAAACACGTTTTAAATATTTTATCTGATAATTTTTTTTTCATTTTAAATGAAAACATATAATGTAGGTACAAAAAATATAATTCTTTATTGTTTATAAAACATTTCCTGCACATGATGGTAAAAAAATTTACTAAAAGTTCTTAAATTGAAATATAGTTTAAATAATAAAAGCATGACTTTCATTCTACTTGGTAATAATTATTGATGATTCGTTAATACAGATTATAACAACCCTATTATTTTCATATTTTCTAATCTCAAGTTTGGGGAAACCAGCTGGGTTGGTCTTAACGAAACTTTCTCCCATTTTCTAATAATAAAAGTACGTACTGAGCGTATTATTAACCGCATGCTATTAGCGAACAGTAGTTACGAAAGAGCCTAATAGAGTTCGATCTTTAAGAATTTTTTCGAAAATCAATCTCTGGGATGCGTTTAATATACAAACACTAAAAACCTGAATGCATATTTTAGATATCTTTTTTCTGAGAGATCGGACACGGAATCACAATTGTAATCATATAATCAAGTACTAAATTTCATATGTTTCATTGCTGTTTTGAGTTTTCTCATTCTTGGGAAAGAACAGAACGACAAACAATCAATCCTTTGAGCGATTTGATTCCAAAATTGTTACATATCTACACTTTAAATGGTAAATCTATGCATTAAATTTTATTTATCTAACTCTCTTCGTTTGGAAGATATGGTGTTTACTTATATTTGAACCACTGGATAGATGGCTTTCGTTCAATGTTTGATAGAAATCTATAAATATGGAATATATACCATGTACAAAATTTCCTCTATCTATCTCAAAGCGTGTTTGAGCTTTCTTGTTCATAGATAGACAGACATAGTGCTAGAAATGTGTTCGGACTCAGTGAGGTCTGAAACGTGTATATTCGTCAAAATCTTGAGTTCGAATTTTTTGATGATTACAATACTTTCTAACTGCATATTTCATATACGGGAAAGTTAAAAGAAATGCAAGCGACTTTATATATCTAGTAATATGCAATTTGATTGCAAATTGAATAAAAGTCAATTTTTTTCTTTCTTTTTTTGTTATTTCTAATTGTCAACAAAATTTTATCTTTATATTTAAGATTCTACTAGTTATTTCTTGTTCTTTACTGTTAACTAAAAAAATTAGAAATCATTCTTGTTTTACTGAAATTAATTTAATGATTTAAATTTTTATAACATATATGAATGAAGCACATCATTTTCTATTAAAATTTTATTATATCATATTACTAAGAATTAAGTCATGCATCTATTAGGACCAATTTTTATTATTTACGATTCCTGTACTGGATTGTGTTTTAAATCATAAACATATCTAACCAATAAATGACAAAATAAATGCATTTATTGAATGACTTTAGTTTTCAAGTACAGTATCATTTATTATCAAGTTATCATTTTGAATTTTTAATAAATTGTATTTTGAACTATAAACCTTTAATCGCATCCTTGTAATAATTATTTTTGTATCACTTTCCATTTTTTGAAGAATTTCATTTATAGCACGTAGATGTTTAAAAATATGATAATAATTTAAAATACTTTATCATTATAAATTTTTTTTACAGCCCGTAGTGATTTTATTCTTACAAAGAACAAATATTAAAGTGTGGACCTGAGATCTATAAAACTCTAAAAAGTAATTCAACGATTCTCTTCATTTAGTTGTATATAGTAATAACACATGCATTAAAATGTATGAAAGAATTTTATTTTTATTTTATAAAAGACCGTCATTTCTATAACAAGATTGCTTTCTTTTGAAGGAATATGTGAAAATGTCAATTTATAGGATTGTAATAATGGTACTTTTATGAATACTATGTTAAAATTTTATTTTTATATATTTTATTCAAATATATTATTTCAATATTATTTCCTAATCAATAATATTATTTAAATATTAAAGAAAGATGTCCTTTAATGCAGAAACCATATTCTTGATTGGGTTATAATTGTTTATATATGCATAAGTAGCCAATGAAGACATCACTGACATTTTTTTTCATGAATATGACAATATAAATTTAAATTGATATTATGAAATGAAAAAAAAAGAAGAAAGCAAGCTTAAGAATCATTATATTTTACTTACAAAGTATTTACTTTAGTACATAAATTAAAATTATTAATGAATATAAGATGTTTTTACATAAATTTGAAACATTTTTAAAATGTAAGTTTATTTCATTTCAACTTTAGTGTTTAACTCCTAAATTTTGGAAAAAAACGGTAACGATTCACGCATATCATAAATTTTAAATTTGAAAAAAATTTCATTGCATTTCTTTATGTTATTAAAACTAATAAATAAAAATATTCTCTCACTGTGATGTAAGTGATCATTTATTTAAAATATATACACCATTATTTACAAAAACAATTCTTCAATTCCACAAAATTTCAATCTTTTCTATACAATATCTACACAATAATCATACGAATCATTGTCTTGATTCATTTCATTCTTAAAAAGCTTTTAAATTTATTATTTCCTTCATCTCCTGCGTCCGTGGTGATGGATAGGAATGGGGATATGGTGGTGCTCCTCATGATGATGATGATGCTCGCTGAGAAGTTTGGCGATGATTCCGGCAGCCAAAATTTCAAGAACTCCTCCACCACCGCCACCACCTCCCATCATCATACCCATGTGGGCATTGGCGGGTAACAAACACTGGGATGCAAGAAGGACAATGGCAAGGACAAAGAGTGGAGATTTCATTTTTCTGTTGAAAAGAAAAT
Source organism: Argiope aurantia (assembly GCA_026543865.1). Taxonomy (NCBI): domain Eukaryota; kingdom Metazoa; phylum Arthropoda; class Arachnida; order Araneae; family Araneidae; genus Argiope; species Argiope aurantia. The sequence continues at coordinate 1,196,809 of JAPMOR010060062.1, forward strand.
ACAAGAATCTTGAAGTCAAAAAATGTAAAAGTATGTGTAATAAATGCTTAAAATCAATTTACTAATGATAAATTTACTACTAATTTACAATCATTGCAAATAAAGATCTTCGTTCACAGTAATGCTGGAAAATTTTAATCTGGCACTATCTCAATTCCTATTTTTTACAAAAATTGAGCAAGTAATTCAAAAGAAAAATTAAAGAGAAGAATAGAAGAAAATATTTAAAAAGTTAACATTAAATTTATTTTTTAAATAAAAACTAATCAATTAACAACTTTAAATATTTTTAAAATTGAAAGCCATTAATGATTAAAATATCCTTACTGTGAACTTTCTTTTTTCCTTCTTCTTCCAAAAATAAATTAATAAAAGTAGTAAAAGTTAATAAAATTTTACGAGAATTTTTTTTAACTATTCTAAAAGAATTGAAAAGAAAGTGGAAAGAATAAAAAGTAAATTATTGTGAGGAGAATAATTAAACGGTTAAAACTTTCTACATCATGTTTATTTTTTGTTATTTAAAATGAACCGATTTTCAGAAATCCGTATATTAACAGATAATTTTCAAGAAGTGCTATAATTAATTAGTTTTTATAGTAGGCCTAGTGGTAAACGTAATTACGTAATTCGATTTAGTTTTCTAATTTGAATCTCCACCATAGTTTATTAAGAATAATTTTTTAAATCGAATTACATCCAGATAAGTGAATTTGCATGTACTTTTCGAATTTTCAAACTGTATTACAATGATATAGAAACGTAATTTTGATCTTCAGTCGGATCATGAACCTGAAACTTCGCTATTATCATGAAGAATCTAAGCTGAGTTACTCAATAATAAGAAGCTGAATGGCTAACAATCAGCTGCACATTTTGGATATGTTTATTTAAACTATTTTTTTCTGTAGCTATTTTCCTTACTGAATTTGGAGAATTACTTTGCAAGATACAATGATATGCTTTGTAAAGCATTTTGTATGATTTTTTTTCTTAATTTGCGGACAATATGTTATAAATATTATGATATTAATTTTTTCTTAAAAGCGATTTGATTTAAATCTTAATTGAAAATAGTGTTCAAATGCTGATATTCGACATAAATTTATTTTCTAAACTGCGCGTGAAAATTCATTTCAATTTCAGTATAACTCTTCAGAAAAAAATCGTTCAGTTTATTTAACAAATTTTCTTAAAATTCTATTCTATATATATAAAAAATAATAATACTTTTAGTTTTTTTTATTGTTTTATAAATTTCTTTTTTTCATGTCTTGCTAGTGTGAAAATGAAATGCTTTTTGTATATTTTTATTTCAGGAAGCAATAACATCAGAAATAGTTGTTATTTCTTCCTTAACTTTTCCGTTTAAATTAACCTTTTATTTAAAATGGAAAATATTCAAAAAATATTAAATATCATTAAATATATACACCATTATAGGATTTAAATGACAAATTAAAAAAAATCTATTTGAATTTAAACAGAAAAATCTAGTCTACCACATAGTTTATGAGTCAAATCCGTTATTTCACGGATGAATTAAAGCCGCACGCTTGGATGCTACTGACACTTATATTTATCAATATCGCCAAGAATTGTGAAAAATAAATGTGATAATATGAACTTCTCACGCTCCTGTATTGATATTTAGGTCAACTAATAAGGTTGACTATTTTTAAATCCCACTGTTATAATATTGTTAATGTTTCTTATTTTGGAAAGTCTGAGGCAGTTATAAGAGGTTTTAATTATAATGATACGGATGAAATATTTCGAAAATCAATCATGTATTTAATGATTGTTACTGAATAAATTTAGATAAATTCAAATTTAAACTTTAATTATTATTATGAATAACAAGAATTTCCTAATTATATGTATATTTTTTTATTAATGAGGAAATTTGATTTTCAACATGGAGTTATCTTTGCTTTCAATTTAAGTATTATTTTACTGCGGAATGAATTTTTATGTCAATGGAATTTAAATTTTTTCTAATATTTATTTACTTTTTGCTATTTATTTATATTTTACTATTATATCAAATTTGAAAATTTTATTTATCAGGCTATTAACTCGATGAAAAATAACTATTTTCGAATTCTTATGAATACAGACTGTTTAAAACAAAAACTATTTTAATTCGAAATCAGGCATTCTATTTATCAAGTAAACACACGCATATGTACAAAAATAATTATTGCAATTTAATCTGATACAAACCATTCATTTTTTTTGACATTCTCTAGTGTAGCTCTGATAAAAGTTTAAGAAATTCGAATTTTTTTCGTTGAAATGATACATTTTTCAATATTGCCATGTATATTTTAATATATCAATGAATTTTATCATAAGAAATCATTTACATATTAATAAAATAGATAAATGAAATTTTAAAATAATAATTTTTTTTAAAACATGGTATTGGTAAAATGTTAAATTAAGAAATTTTACCTTGTTTTTGAATTTAATGTATTAAGAGGAAATAAAGATTTAACTAAATTCTGTAACAGAAGAATCATTTCTTATTTGGGTAAAAATTTATTTACTAATTATTATTATACTTTGAAATATAATGCTAATTTTTTTAACATATAAACAATAACATAAAATGTTATTTTTTCAAAAGTATATTTATATTTTCATAAATAATTTTCTCAAAAGAATGAAATGAAGTTTGGTAAATATTGTGATCTATATACATATTAATAAGTATAACTATATGAAAGTGGCGATTATACTAATATAAGTAAGGTTATAGATAATTATTAATACTTTGTCTCATTTTATCGATAGATGTGCTTCACAGTAAACATTAGAGAAGTTAAAATTCGAATTGAAAAATTTTACATAAAAATTGCGTTTCATTATCAGTTAATTAGAACGTTGCTAAATAACAATAATTTCCGCTTGAATGATCATATTTGAAAGCACTATATGTGTATCAAAATCAATTATTATTTGTATAAATATATATATTTAAATGCGTATATTTTCCATATTTCTTTTAAGTTACAAACTTTAGACAATAATTTAATTATTACGAACACTCTAAATAATTTCTAAAAATCATAAAATCATTAAAAGCTTAAACAAATTTTATTTATCGGAAATATTTTCTCGGTAATAATTTAACTTTAATTACAATTTATAGCAAACGTTTGATTGAAACGTGAAGCATCTTTCATATTTTTAAAGATATACGCTGAATTTTAAAGCGTTTTGTTTGAAGTAGTAAAATTTTATGAAAAATCAACAACTCGAGGGAGAATATTGTTTAAGTCAGAAAATATTTTCTAATATTTTTTCTACTTACTTGGTATGTGTTTCTTCTTCGGATCAAACCTCAAAAGTGAATGATTATGACTGATTCGATGTGATTTTATGCTGGTGTGAGTGCTATTATATATCCAAAAAATGTCCAAAAGCTTCTTTGGAAAACTGGAATGGGAAGATATTTACAAGAAAAACATCATTTCCGTTTTGGTCACGGAACCATAACGGCGGAAACACCTTGAAGTATTTTTCAATGATCTCATCGCTACACATTACTTGTTTTCCTTAAATGTCTTAACTCTGACAGTGCAAATAATGGCGGTTTAATAACCCATTTTACTTGCATGGACCGAACTGAATATTGTTATCAATAATTACTTTTCCGAGCACGACAAATTTGCAATCATAACCTGAATTACGCCGATAGCATAATCAGATATTTTTCCTTCAGCATTGCATTCGCCTTATTTAATTTAATTGGAATGATTTTTTTTATTCTGAAATTTTCCGTTAGTGGTAAAGAATTGCTGCTTGTAAGAACGGTTTTGTTTTATTTTAAATCAAAAACTGAATTGTTATGTTTTTATAAAAATTATTTTATTTTTATTCGGACTAGCATCAAAGTCTAATAATATCAAAATTCATTTTTGGTGTATTACCAATTATTCAGATAATTTCTTACCTATAAAATAAAAATAACTCTCGTTATAGGATGCTATTCATATAACATATTTTTTTTTATATATTTAATAAACTTATTATAGCTAATAATTCGGTTTGTCACTCAATTAATAATTTGTGGGAAAAAATATCTAATTATTTTGGAAGAATTTTCTAGAAAAAATATCAACAATTATTTTTTTGCTCAGAAATTTTCCGGTTGTGTTAAAAAAAACTATTATTCGTAAAAGTAGTTTTGTTTTGTTTTAAAATCAATAATTAAATATGGATAATTTTATAAAAAATGCTTATATTTTTATTCAAAATGATATCAGAGTATAATGATATTAAAGTTATTTTTTGTTTCACAGCCGAAATCATCAATCATTTTCCGTAAGTTTAAAATAAAAATAAAAATCTTTATAAGATGTCATATATATAACATGATTTTTGATGCATTTAATAAATATATCTCTGTCAATAATTTGGTTTGTTATCCAGTTATTAATTTGTTAATTTTATTAAATGAGAAAAAAATTTCTAGATTAAAAATAAAAAATTGGAAAAAATTAAAATTAATTAATGATTAAAATTAAAGAAATGCGGAAATTTTCTTGTGCTACATTTTTAAATTTCTGTGGCAGAAAATCTTTTTATACTAAACATGCGAGATAAAAAAATCCAGCCATTCTTTATCAAAATTATACAGAAGGATGGAAATTTTCTATTTCTGCCTTTTTAATTTTCTCTGGCAGAAAAACATTTTATTATAAATATGTGAGATAGTATATTGTTTAATCATTAAATTTTGAACCTACTATTGAAAAAAACATAAGCTGAACTAAAATTTTAATATTAGTCAACTATTAATAGACATTACTTTAGTCTTTACTCCACAATGTAAAAAAAAAAAGAAAAATATGAACAGGAATCGTCATATGACAGGAAAGGATTAAGAAAATATCTGTCTAAGAAAATTTATGGACAGTTAAAGTAAGGATTAAGAAAGTTTCATATTTATGGCAAGCAGACTCATCACTGAACATATATTATGCTTTAGAATTTGACTTCATACTTATGGTTAAGTCAAAATTTAGTTCTACCGGAAAAATTTGTACAATATTTATTTATACTTTTATCTTTTTTATTTTCTTGTATATGCAGTATAGATAAAATATAGTAATCGCCAAAAAATTCGGACTCGAAATTTTGAAAAATATCCACATTTTAGACTTCCCTGAGTTCGAAAAACATATTTTTTGCAAAATGTACAACTACCTGTCTATCTGAGAAAAAGATAACTCAAAAACGCTTTGAGTTAGACATATCAAATTTGGTATACAGGTATAAAAACAAATTTGTAGAGTTCTGTCAAATTTTGCGAAAAATCTTTTCAATAGAATTCAGTCTGTTTGGCTATTCGAATATAAGTTAACACGATAGCTAGAAAATGAAGAGAGCTAGATAGATAGTATTCGGTAAACAGATTTAATATCTCAAAATCTGAGACTTGTCAAATTTTGAGCCAAATCTGACTATGGGTTAAACTGTCAGTCTGTCTATACTTTCAGAAGCATGTAAACATGGCAATTCAAAAATTCAGGGACTAAGTATATGAAATTTTGAATGAGATTTTGTGACTACAGCTGCAATTTTGTGTCAAATTTTTTGTTTCAATTGTTTTAATAAAAAAGTGTCTAAAATACAAATTCTACTGACATTAACTGCCTGTCAGGGAAAAATCGCCAAAAAACTCACTAAGAATAATATAATAGATTCAGTAAAAATGCTTAATTCACATCAAAAGTTAATATTTCTTACTATTGTATGCCAATGCTATGCAAGGCATTCTCTGGCGCGGCAAGTTTATTAGAGAGTGTGCAATAAAATTTTGAGGAGACCACACCTCTGGTTTATTTGTTTAATTGTTATTTAGAAATTGATAACGTTAACAAAAATTTACATTTTCTTTTATAATTAATTAAATGTAAATCCTTAATTTACTTCCCGAATTTCAAACAAATCATCGCAACTATACTTGTTTCTGAGTATATTGAATTTACTTGAAATAAGGATGAAAAGAACGTAAACTTACTCTTCGAAATGGTATATTATTATTAAATTAAGTGAATGTCCATATGACAGCATGCGAATTTCAAAAATTGCTTTTAGTTTTAATGATTTTTGCATGTATTATTTGAAAAGAAGTAAATAAAGACTTGGCTGTATTTTTTCTCGACATAAAATATTGTGTTTAATTATAAAAATTTCCAGACTTATTTTGAATTAGTTCTGCAATAACCATTTCATTTCAAATATATGCAGCAGGCCCGAGCTCTTGAATAATAAGGTGACCATTCCAACAATTACTCATATACTGAAAGTTATTATTATATAACGTAAATATTATTATGTCAATATATTAGATTAAAAATAAAGACGCTATAGTTACTTATTTATATTACATATCATGATTCTCTGTACGCCAAACAGATACAGCCATTTATTGTAATAAATCCCAAATAAGACATTCCTTCTTCTCATTATAATTAGACTTTAAATATTAATTCAGAAATTTTGATAATCTATATTTGCAGATTTCATAAATTTTTATATGGCAAATAAAATGGAAATATAACTTCTTTTTAACAAATCCGAAATGATTAACAAAGCAATAAATTGGAAAAATTATTTTAAAATTATTATTAGTGTACTTTACATCGGTCCTATTTTTTGAAATTTTAATATAGATTTTATATCTTTTACGCATTAATCTGTTTTATTATGCAATGGTTGGTTAACATCCTTTTGTCCTTCAGTATGTTATTTCAGAATGGATTTGCAAGAGCCTTTATAAAAACAAAATTTACAAACAGTATACTTCATACCTTCTGCTTTAGTGAGACTCAATATGTTTCGAAAAAGTTTGGAAAAAACATCATATACTTTTCATTAAATGCTACCAATATGAATAACATTATTTTATAATTCAGCCAATCCACTTTTAATTTTGTTTTAGTTTATAATTGGCACAATTTTTTCTTTATGTTATTAATTGATTCATAAAATATATTGGAAATTTTCTGTTTAATACGCATTTGAATTCAGATGTATTTACAAAATAGAATCCCAATTGATGTATTTTACTTATAAACGCGTAATGTTCTTTCAGACATATTGAGATAATTATTGTGCTTTATATATTTATGAAACTTCGTTAAAAAGTTGAAAAGTGAAAAAAAAACTCCCTAGTGTTCCATTTTCAACATTCTGCCGCTCATTTTGAAAATAGGTTGCATGGATTTTGAAAATTTTTGTATAGCTTTACATATATAGCCACTTGCTTCTGTTTCTGTCATTTTACGAAATTTACATCACTAAGTTTAACACCAATCGCAAATTCAATTCAAAATTTTTTTTATTTATTATTGAAATAAAAAAAATACAACACAAATTTTTCGATAAAAAAGAAAATTTTCAAAATGATCGATAAAATGTAGTTCGTCATATTTTTGAAGTAAAGAATAACACAATTAAAAATAAATTAAATTATTTAAATCTTTAAATATTTTGTTCATTTATTAATCTGTCTATATAATATATAAACTAAATTATCCAACTTCTTCACCAAATGTTGTTTAAATGTACTTGAAAATATTGTTTACATTATTTTCTTTAAAAATATTATATTTATAATTAAAGCACCTTTTTTTTAAAAAAATTTGTTATTGAAAACATGATAAGCGAAAAATAACAATTGTGTTGGTATCAGAAATCAATCTGGTTGAACGCAAATAAATGTATGATTATATTACTAGGATTTTGGAATTATTTGATAAAAATGTTAAATTTAATTTTTAATAATATACATAAAAGAAAATTTTGACAAATATTTTAGTGTGAATACATTGATGCATATTAGTGTGGGATGCAGAGAAAATTCTGAGGAAACCTTCAAAACATATAAAATAATGTTTCGAAGCTACAATTAAATATGTTTCCTCTCTAAAATATGTAAATTAATAATTATTCTTTGTGGCATTTCATTAATATAAAAAAATATTCTTAATACTCTGACATACGAAATTCTGTTTACTGTCGTGAAAGTTGTTTTCGTCGGCAAACAAAAGCTAATTGATTTTAAATGTTTCTTGCTTCACGGTTCACGTAAACGTCATTATCCTCACTAAAATGGTGCCCTGCTTCAATGTTACCTTTGCGTAATGAAGGATATGATTTACCGAAAGAAGTTTCTTTCCGATCATTTTGTTCCTGGAAGTTACATCATTAAATTCTTCAACTGATGTTCTTAAAAATATGCGTCTACGTGATGTTTTAGTTGTGAATTTAAAAATTAAATGACATATAATGATAATTTAAAAACGAATACCAGAATTTTTGTGATCGCCTTTTGAAAATGTTGGTGTGATCTCGCTACAGATTATAGCTATTATTATCAATTTTATTTGATTTTTTTCTTATAAATTTGATTTAAAAGTATTTTTCCATATTTATAAAGGCTTTCCTAATAGAATTCTTTCAGAAAATATTATATACAAACAATTTCTTGTAAATAAGTAATATGAGTTTAAATTACGGAGTCACAAGAATTGTCTATTTGCCATTGAAATAAATTTCAAATTTTGGAAAATTATTTTCAGAATTTTAAAATATTATCAATTGAAAATTTAAATTTTCCCTTCCGCGTGGTAAAAGCGGAACAGAAAGAATGTGTTTGATGAATTAAGGTAAATAAGAGTACAAAATTAATAGTTAGTGTAAATTCGAAAATAATATTTTAAAAAGAAAACATTTTAAAATGACTTGACATTACTGCAAAAGCAGCATTAGAAGATGTTATTTTCATGCTTATTTGATAACATTGAATCCACTCCACCAGTCTAATTTTGGAATCGACTGCGCATATTTCAAGGGTGGGGAAAACCAGACAAATTCACAGTCCATATAAAACAATGTGCTAATCAATGTGGATAATATGTAAAATTGCACTTGTTTATTTTTATACATAAATTGATACTTTATATCTTTTAAGATTTGTTAAGGGTATTTTTTGTTTAATATCTCTGCATGGTTGACAGAAGCGAGGATAAAAATTTCGTGGAAATAATAGAATATTCATTCATTTAATGTTATACAAACAAAACTATTTCTAAACAGTATTTGACAGATAATTTATTAGATAATATATATTAAATATTGACAAATAATATTTTATTAGCCTATGGGCATATTAAATTTATACAGAATATCCGATAAATACAGAAAATAAAGGAATTTTATGCAGCTTTTTTTATTTATATATATAAAAAATAGGGGTTGTTTTATTCTTGTGGAAAGAAACTATATTTTCTATTCTGTTTTCTAAATTTCATTTTGATTTGAAACTTTCCACTTGAAGTTGATCTTGTACTTCAAAATTGATCAAGTAATAAACAAATAAAAGGCCTTTTAGATAACTTAAGTTTTTAGTTTTTGATTAATAAAATATTCAAATTCTTTCTTGAAGATTTTAGAATGTTTTATGCGGTCACATTTTTTTTTTAATTTTCTAAAAATATTTTGAGAGGCCATTTATGGATAGTGGAATTAGAACAAAATTACAAAAGATACAAGAAGTGATTGGTATTTTATGGTATTTTATATATCGTAGTAATTATTTCTAAAAAAATAATTTGAAGAGGATTTGACAGGAAAATTAACTGGTTAATTTCACCTGGTAATGATAAACGAAAAGAAATAACGCAGTTTTACTTAATCTAATTTCCACATGTTTATAATCACTTATTATTTTTTTCAATCTGAAATCAAGAGCTTTAACTTTCTTTCACGGAGAAAGGCAGGCATTCATTTAAATATAATAGTATTTTGTAAAATTTATTTTTGGCCGAAACGGGGATAGATTAATAAATTTTTTTATAACAATTATGGGAAAAATACCTATATTAGCATTTATAATATCTATAAATGCTAGTTAATTTTTATAATTTTATAATTTATTGCCAAAATTCAGATTGCTCAATTATTATCAACTAGATTTTTGAATTATTCAGTATATCAGAATTATTTGAAAATGACTATTGTCTTATAGCAAGAAAAAAATTCAAACATTAGAAATGCGGTATTCAAGTGGTAATGCGGAATATAAAGATTGTATTTAAATCAAATTTTTTGTTTGTACGCAAAGTTCTGATTCGATTATTGATGCACATAGTGTTAAGTATTCAGGAACCTTGTCAACTAGGAGAATTTAACAAGGAATGCAGACTTTCCTATGTCTTATTTAATGTTCTTTTCTATGGTTTGTTCTTTGTGCTGTGTTTGTAGACGTGCTTGTTTAATATTCTTTCCTGTTATAATCACATAAAAGAAAATTCATTTCTTTATAAGGTTTGACAATATGGGAATGAAAAATTTAATTCGATACATTCTTATTTTTAAGAAAATTGTAATCTGATGAGGAAAAATCAGGCTTTTTGGAAATACGGAACCATGCCAACAGGACGAAACTAACACATGAATCATAGTAAAAAAATAATTGTGCTGTGTTTGTAAGTGTTTATTTAATGCAAATGTTTTTCCACCATGCTGTTACCTTCAATAATAACACAATGATTTAAAATTTTGCTTCGATAACTCAATATTATTCCTTACTATACCAATTTTTATAAATGGAAAAAATTTATACTTTTCCTTAGCAGTTTGTTTGGCAATTAAAAAATTGTCATTATGTGATCATTATCTATAGTAACAGGACGTTTATCACATTTTTGAAGTAGTTATTAGTGATATTTAGAATTAAAATCTGATGATACGCTATAACTTACGTAAAAACTTTTCATTCACTTTAAGCGGAATCAAGTAAAAAGCATTTGACATCTTAGATTTTGAAATGGTTAATCAAAAGTCTCAAAGAATATTGTAGACGGAATCTTATCTATTTAAACTTCTAAATCTGGGTGCTTGAATCGATTTAGCTTTGATTCAAAATTATATTTACCTAAAAAATTTGATATCATTAGTATAACGAGTTATTAAGAAATAAAACATTAGGTTAGTTATAATATGCAATGCCCTTTCATTTTCAGCAAAAGTAATGAAACTGAGATAGTAGCTGATTATCTTAACCCAATGTATAAAATATAAGAAACAGAAATGAATCAAGAAAATATAAGTATTAGCTTATAACTTTTGTACTGCAGGGAGAAATAAATAATCACGAATTTCAGAGTTTCACATGAGACCGGCTGGTATATGAGAATTATTCATCCAAGATATCTTCAATGGATGTTCTATACTTAGCTATAAAACATTGATAATGGACTACAAGTGTGTGGGTATTAACTTTAAATGTCTCTCTGAGTAGATATGATCTAAAAATTATATTTGTAAGGAAGCCGTTGAAAGGCAGATGAAATAGCTATTTTTTCAATCAACCAAATATTATTCTACTATTAATCTTTAAATACGAATGAAAACATTGCAACTACTGACTTTTAGCAAGATTGAAAGTTTTGTGGTATACTACAAAGCGCTTGAAGAAATGTTTTTTCATTTTAATATTGTATCATATGTTAGAAAAAAATATTTATTATTAGATTCCATATCACCTTGTAGATACGATAAGAAAGATAACTAATGCCTGTAAACACATATATTAAGATGATTTCCTTTCACGATGACCAGAAGTTTAAATATGTTCTACTTTTCCCTCCTTTAAATATATGAGAAAATTTTAATTTATACCACCAATCTACTACCTTGTCTTCTAAATGGATTAGATTCTTTCGAAATAGCCTTTTCTGTTCTAAATTGCTGCGAGCCAATTAGTATCGAAAATGTGTTAAAGTCATAAATATGTCTTAGTCGCTAATTTTCACGCACCTCTTATATTAAAACTGTAATTCAACTGATGCTAGAGTGGTTTCTTAAAAAAATAATATTAATAATTATAGGATAAAAATTGACTAGAAATATTTACTTCAGCATTGTAACTTGTAAGCAGTTTTATTGAAATACTTCTGACTTGACATAATGCAATAGCAATAAAAATTAAAAACATATATTATTTATAGTTACAAAAATTTCTTTTATTCTAAAACGTGTATTCTAAAGTTAATGCATTTCAAAAATTCAATTAAGTTTCATGTTTTAATATCAGTTTCATTTTATTTTAGAAGATGAGAAATATATTATATTTCTCATACCATTAAATTAGTACCATTCTTATACCATTTAATTAGTATGGAATTATTACATAACTCAGCAATGAATAGTATCTGATGTACTTTATTAAAGATATATTAAAGAAGTTGGAAACATCAAAATAAGCATTTTGATTGCATGTTTTTAGTATCTGAATCATTTATATTAAATTACATCAGATAATATTAAATGATACCAAAATGTAATTTTTTTTAGAACTTGTATTGTTTTTTTTATAACAAACTGATTAAAAATCTTCTGCATTAAAATCTAAATGCATATTTTGCTTTAAAATTCATCCTCCCCCCAAAAAGGGGAAAAATGTTATTGATGAATTTTATTGACTGTATTTTATTCCGATTATTCTACTCAAATTGCAATTTTTTAAAGAACTTGTTTAGATTTTTTTTAAATAAGTAGCTAACTAAAAATCTTAACTGTACACTTTGATTTAAATTTCATCCCGCGAAAAAAGGAAATTATTGCTCTGGATAAATTTTATAGGCTGTATTTTATTTCGATTATTCAACTCAAAATTCAGTAAAAAAATTAAACGGTTGGAATTATGAAGAAAAATGGAGAAAATTGATATTTTCGCAAAATTTAACTACTTTAGACTTTTCCTTACTTACTATTATAAAATAAATGATAGGTTTTTATCACCAATGGTGTATTTAAATTGAAATGACTTGCTATAACTATTAAATTTTCTCTTTTTAAAAGAGAATTTAAAGTCGTATAGAGAATTTTATTATTGCATTTGAAAGAAACGAGATTAGAAATCTCGAGAACTCCAAGGCAGTTTGTGAATTTCCTTAAAATGGCTTGAGGCCCATTTGATGCGGTTCTTTGCACATCTTCGCAACTGTATGCGTTCTCGTAATTCAATTTCCCTTGGGAATGACTTCTATGACTTTTCTTAAGCTTTTCGCGTGATGCACTTTTTCTTATTCATTCTCAAAATGTTCTTTCCAATCTAATGACATTGGTTGGGTACGCCGAGAGTGATGAGTTTTATCTGAAGTTTCCTTTCTTTTTCACGTTAGTGCACTTCCTTCGTATCTCTAGTGTTTCATTAAAGCAATGAAAAGTTTTGAAGAAATATCATGTTAGAAAATGTTAACATTTTCATTAAAACTGATTTTTGAAACTCAGCCTTTACTTAAGTTTTGTTTCATTTTATACGTCATTTTCACGTCTAATATTTCATGGAAATTATTGAATAAATTTAGAATAAATATCATTCTTTTCAACTTTTAAATAAAATAAGTGTTGTTTCTGTTGCACAGCCCCTAACAATAGAACAGAGCTATAACAAGTCTATGAAATTATGCACCTTTAAGAAGACCAATATTAACAATATAATGTCAATAAGACTCTACCTGGAGAGGCGCAAACAAATAAGATTGCAATCAGGTGAAGCCTCTTCCATAAAATACTTGGAACAGACTTCAAAGTACTTAGAACCCTCAGAATTTTTCATAGTTCTTAGATGCCCACGGAGAAAGCGAGTAAAAGTAATCTGATTCTGCCTAGTACATACAGACAAGAGTCAGAGAGCCCCCCTGGAGCTCCAGTCTTATACCAGTTATGTACTGGCGAGAGAAGTCAAGGTTTTTTTTTATTTCGGCTTTTAGCTCTCTAAAAAATTTCCATGCAAATAATAATTTCAGTAGGCACAGAGGCAGAGTATAGCCAGTTTTAGCCAGAGTATCCGTAGTCTCATTATACTCGATGCCAACATGAGGGGGCATCCATTGTAGGTGGATCTGATGAGACAAGGAAATGCATGCTAGGTTTTTGATTATATTCACTCCCACATTATCCCTCACACTATGCCAGGTGGACAAGTTTTGAATTGAGATTCCACTGTCTGAAACAATCCAGATTTCATTTTTGAGTGAGTTACTTGAGCAATTCCAATAAAATAACTGAATAAACTTAATTATGTTCGTTCATTTCAAAGTCAGCGTTTGATTGAAGCTATTAAAAAAACTTAGATAAAATTTTTATTTCAAAATAATAATTACTTGTACTAATTCTGAGATATTAGGGAATATACGAAAATTAATCAATTAAGCTTGAAAGTAGAGGCGATATAATAGATTTTTTTAACAGTAAGTAGTTAATTTGAATTGCTATGAATGAAAAAAAAATGTAATAAATAACATTTTGCTATAAATCATGTATCCGTTTTGCTAACAATGGATTTTTAATAAAATATTTCACTGATTTATAATAATTTGAACAAAGATGAAAAATCTTTTTTTAAATAAATTTCCATTTATTTAAAACAACAGTTCTATAGACGATAAATCATCGTTCTAATATTAATGCTGAGATATTAGGGAACATATGAAAATTAATCAATTAAGTTTGAAAATAAAGGCAAAATTATAGTTTTTTAAGCAATAAATAGTTTATTTGAATCACAGTGAATGAAGAAAAAACGTTGTTAACATTAAATTTATAATATATGAATTCTAATCTTTCCACTTTAAAATTACTACGAAGTTTCGTTAGGAATCTTTATTATCCTAGATGCAGAACCATTCAATATTGGTTGAAATAATCAAAAGCAAGCTGCAAATGATAAAAAAAATCATAACATTAAGTTAAATAAATAAATAAACTGCTTTTTTATATTTCATTCTACAGAAAGTCTTACATTCCTTTCACTATCGTTATACGAAAAAGAAAAGCACATTTTACGCATGGTGACATTTTAAACTATTGTAACAAAACTTTTTAAATTAAATTTTTATCTTCTGTTATTATAATGCGCTCTTAAAATTCCAGACTTTAAGTTCTAGTTAATTCCTGAAAGCAATATTTAATATATTACTTTTTATGATAGTTCATGAAAATTTAACATGCTTTTCAAACCAGTTTGAGTTTAGATAAAAATGTGATAAAATGATAAATTATCAATAGGAAAAGTATTTATTACAATTCCAATAAAATAATTTTTGTAATGAAAATAAATAACCATATTTAAATATTATTTTCAGTTTATTAACGCGATAAAATTCAATGACATATTTATTATATGAATTAACTTGAGAGCAGTTTTACTAATACGCGGTAAAATTGTCCATATTTTTTTCTTTTTGTATTATTTTGCATTTAATTGTGTATTTAAGAAAATTTTCATAAAGAAATTGTGTTTCAAAATTAAGGATCTGCGTATACCTTTTATGTAAAATGTACATACATATAAGAATGCTAAAATTATCAATTTTTTTCAGTGTCGATGAATTTTGTTTTGCATTTCATGATTTATGATGATAAAACAGAATTTGGTAGAAATGAATATTATCTTTTTTGATGATAGAATTTGCTATTAAGCCTTAATAAAAATAAATAAAACAGTTTTTCGAAAGATCATTAGTTAAGAGGTAAATGCTTATTTAAAGAAAGTAAATATGTACTACAAACGCATGATTATTTGCATACTTGTTTGGATAATCTCATGTTGACATTAAAGCGGATTTGGATTTTCCAAAGTATTCAACTTTAAGTCATCTTATATAGAATCCTGCTTAACTTTTCTAATTCATAATCTTGATGAAACTTTTAAGCAGTTGAGTTGTCCTCAAGTATTTATTCTTCGATTATTAATTACAATTTTTCAATTTAGTTCCCCTGAACACCTTATTTTTCTTATTAATGCTTTTTAATCTGTCATAATGTATGCATGTATCAAGGGTCATCCGATAGCGATCTACCGTATATATCCGCCATGCAGAATTCTAGTGTATTTGTCTTGGGTTGCCTGGATATTTTTGCTTATCAGTAATTAGTATAAATCATAAACAAATGAAAAACGGTTTTAAAATTGCTCTTGGCTGGCGTACTAAAATTTGAATACTTTAAAGAAGTTCACTACTTTGAATAGATTATTTTTTCCAAATGTATCAAAAATTTTCTTTTTCAGTATTTGATTTTTTATAAACTGTTTGAATTTGACTTCTAAATTTATCCTTTGGGAAATTACATGAATTTTTCTATTTGCATAATACGTTTTATTGCTATTTTACAACATTAAATGCGATTTTCTCAAATTCTAAATTTTGTCAGGAATTTCTCACGGAAATCATGACACATTAAAATCTTATACACTTTCTTTGTTCAAATTTTGCATTACCAATTCTTTAAAAGGTTCTTCAATTTTTGAAATAGATAATAATATATTTAAAAATGTTTTAATGTTCCATAATGTAAATTCATCGTTTTTCAATAGAATTCATCCCGAACGCAATTAACATAATTATTTTCTGTTTTTCGGTTATATATATATATATATATATATATATATATATATATATTGAATTTTTTTTTAAATTATTTATCCTGCCTCCCATCAGCATGGAATTAAAATTTAGTTGTATTAATGAATAAATTGATAGTAAAAAACCTGAAAATTCTAAAACGGTGCGTTGCTATTTGAAAACAAGTATTTAAAATCTAAATACCCTTGCACATCAAGAAGTAAGAAAAAATTCGATTAAAATAATTCTTTCTTTATAAAAAAGAAAAAAAAATTAAGTTGAATGAATATATACTAAATTTTTTTCTAGATTACTAAGAGGATTCAAAAATCCAAGTGATTGATAAAAATACAGAATCAAACAGACGATTGAAATTTGACGCTACATTGACATTATTGTAGGCGGCCCAGTGAAACACATAGCATTGAGTTAAATAGCTCAGTCACGCAGTATTGGTCGGAAAAGGTCGAGCTTTTTCAATTGAAGCGTTCTTTAAAACAACGTAAGCGCTATTTTAACTCAGTGTCTAATCCATAAACAAGCGATATTTTTCTTATAGAACAGTATTAAGGGTAAGATATATATTCACAGAAATCTAGATATACATAACAGAAATATTACACACTGAAAGAAAAAAACGCGGATAGTTTCAAATAAACTTCCCCAGAAATATTGTGAAAAATGTCAGTTCAAGTGCAAAGGAATACCTTATTTCAAATGAAGCTAAATGAGACGTTATCTTCTTAAAAGGATTTGAAAGCGAAATATTCTTATATGTACTGATCATTTTCCGTTAAAGTGTTCATTTTTCAAATTATTAATCATTCTACTGCTCTTACCGCATCCTGTGTATGCGAATTTAGCTATTTTGGTATTCCTTTAAGTTATTTGTCAAGGATAATTCATAATTTGTCAAAAAATTTTGATATACTTTTTTTAACGTTTTGATACGTTTTAACTTTTTCAATAAAACAGCTACATTATACAGAAATCACATAGCTGACAATTTTTGGTAAGTTGAACTGAACCAAATTTCTCCTCATGTAGAAGTCAGCAATGTAAGAAGTCACTTTCTCTATTTTTTTAAAAAAAGAACAAAAAGATATTAATTTTCATTTTTTAGAAAGATGCTTTTTAATTTCTATATTTTGATTTAAGCACACATTTTACGAATTATTTAGATATCACGAATTATTATTTTGTAAATATAGCACACTGAAAACAGTAATTCTTCAATAATTTTTATAGAACTGTCTGGAAATATCTTACTTATGACTTTTCATATTTAATATTAATGTGTTTCATTTGTTGATAGAGCTTACTTCAAATTATTCTGGATATACGGGATTGAAACCAAAGCAGTAGATGACAAGGTTTATGTAACTTATTGTGTTCGAAACATCTTCTCTAAATATTCTTGGCAAAAAAGCATTTAAGTAATATTATACCACAACATTGTTTCTGTATTTATTAATACTTTTACAACGCTTAAATTATCACATGTTTTTAGACATGAAGTTTTGCAATGGATTTATTATAAACTTTCTGACGATGATTCCGTTCAGCATTACAGTTTCCCAATAACTGTATTCCATTTTAATATTTTCGGCAAGTAATAATCATTTAATCTGCAGATTTAATTAAAATTTTTATTGTATATTAGCGCTTTCTAGAAGTGAATTTGAGGAAAAATGAATGTGTTTGAATGTACTGTAATTTATATAATAAACTGAAATCTTAAAATTAAAATAAATAAAATAAAATAACCTACATTTTATTACAACTAATGTGATTTTCAGAAATGTTTATTAAATTTATTTCTTCCTACTCTCCAAACTAAACCAGACTTACAAATATTGAACCTCTGAAATTCTTTGAAATTTATTCAATTTTTTTAGGTATCTAAAACGAATCATCTTGGTAACTCTCTATTCGACAATTGTAAATATCTTTTACTTTGGGGCCTGTGACTACTACACAGTTCGCAAGACGATAGATAATTCTACATCAAGCGAACAATTATTCCAGATCAAAATAGCGCCCTAAAATAAGCAATTACATCAAAAAAAAAAACTTTGCATGTTACCGTTTTCCCTAAACATGGAAATTGCGGAATTCCTTGTGGAAATAATAGTTTTAACGCTCCATGACGCAAACGATGTTCGGAAGCGGGGAGATAAAATATGGAGGAGGAAACGTCTAATTGGTCCCAAAACAAGGGAAATCAGTCCCTCACTTTTCTTCTTCAGAGAACTTTTTCCTACTTCCCACCTGTTCCACATGGAAGAGTTTTTTCCTCCTCCCACGATAACGATTTCACACGTTATCGGGTACCCTCTCTCCAAAGACCGTGGACACGCTCCACTGACTACTTGTTGATTTCAGAATCAGTCGATTTAAGGGATTTAGGTGGCATCTGGTACTTCTTTATTTCTACATTAGGTTGCGTCATCTTGGCCGACATTTCACTGCATCAGTGGGGATGAGACACCGGGAGATGAATCTTTTAGAATGAATAGAAACATGTTTATGGATTTTTTTCTTTAAGTATTTAATCCCTATGAGTATTTATAAAATGAAATATTGGAAACTATTTTCACTTGGTTTTTCTGTGCTTATTATACTCGATGCACAGATAGAATATCTGTATTCGTCAAAAAGATTTTTATTACTTTTTTTATGTAGATTCCTATAGGAAGATTACCTATTGCAATCATTCTCACGAGAAAACTTCTGGAAATTTTCTTCAGTTCTTCACCTATTATGGTCCTTAGAGTACAACGTTATAACTTTAACTATATATAACGCTTTGCTCCTGCTATCTTGGGAACAAGACAACTAAAGTAATTTTGTTTGAAGTTTAACTGGTTTGGAAAATATAGTTAGAAATGTGAAAAACTCTGACGTGCTCGTAAATTCGCCACTTAGGCCTATCTGTTTATTTTCTCCCAAGGAAGTGTATGTTGAGTAGCAATATGATTATCGCATAGTTCAATGTCGAGATTTTAATGGATATAGAGACTTTAAAATCAATCGAGCCTGAAAAAAGCTAATTTTGGAACATTATAATCAATGACTAAGTGTCCTTCTTATGTGAGAAAAAACTGCACAATTTTATTGAATTGTCACACGATTAAGTTTTCAAAATTTTTAAGATGACAAAATTTGCAAAAGTTCTAATCTTATATTTTTTTATATTAATTTTTCTTCACCTTTTAATTTAGCTATATAATGTGGATAAACAATCTGTTTTATACTTTCGGGTTTTTAACTACAGTAGTTCTTACGCTTATTAGTTTGCTCTCATACAGCAAATCACTTTTAATACAATATTTAGTTTTAAAAATGCAATATTAAAATTTTTTTGCTATTTTTAAGGCCAAAACTATAACTTCTAAGGTATATTTGGAGATTGTTCTATTATATAACTGAGCTTATCTCTACTAATAATAAAACTGAGCGTCAATGTATGGGTGTTGACCTTGAGTAGGCATCTACTGCCCGGAATATTGAAAACACACACACACATTTAAGATGAAAATATAAGTAATTAGAAATTACCCAAAGTTTCGGCGATTTTCATTGATGAATTACAGAAATATTATCGGATAAAACTGATTTTCATTCTGTCCCAAAATAAAAAAAAAGTTACTGTTATTAATTTTAGTGTTGCACAATTTTTTAGGGAATTTTTTGTGCAATATTTGTAACTATATTTTTCATCGTTACGATGAAATTTAAATCTTCCTTATTAATTCTAAAAATATTAACTGCGTGTGTTCCTTCCATTCATAAGAAATTATGATTCTGTTCGTTTTTTTATGTTATTTGACACCTTTTTTAAAAAAGTCTTACTTTCTTATTCTGTTTCATCTTTATGGATTTTTTTAAATATAACATTTTAATATATTAGATAAAATATCCGAAATGTTGGAAGGTAATACCGACTTCTCTTTTATTTTTTAGTATGTTAAAATCGATCTAATGTGCTGTCAGACGTGTTCATATATTAAAGATAAAATTCGCTATACCATTTTAATTATTATTTTGTGTAAGAATAAGATAGGGACATTAAATCTTTAGACAATTTACAATTAGATGATAAAATATTTTCACACAAAGCATTTGAATTAATTCCGTTTAAGAAGTTTACATACATGATAAGCACAACAGATGTGAAGGGATTAAAATAAAACAACTTCAGTGCTTATCATTATTTGATGTTTAAAAACACTTCATTGAGGAACCATGAATGCTCCGTCATGCATCAGAAATTTAATTGTAATTAATCACAATCAATATTCCCTGAATACCAGCTGGCTGTTTGAAATAAAGGCATTTTTTTATCTAGTGTTTCTTTAAAAACAGAAATTTAAAGGAAGAGGAAATAGAATTTTGCTATTAGTTTCAACGAACAAAGAACATTTTTGAAAAGTTTACTTATTTGAATGCTTTGTTAATACATACAATCTTTGTTTTAGATTTTGATAAGATTGTACTTTTCAGACGACTTCCTGAAAGAATTAATTTATTCGCATTCTAATGATACAGCATTACTTAAGCTACGAAAATTAGCCTATTAATAATAAATATTCAGAATAATGCAGATTAAACTAAATACTCTAAAAGATAACGAAATGCTTAACAATTCAAACAAGGAAAACGAAGAAATATGTTTCGAATGGTTTGATGTTTTTATAATTTGGAAGCAGCGTAAGAAAGAAAAATCGTCATTTACAATATTTTAATGAAAATGAATTATTACAGAGATTTTTACAGAATCTATGTACAGTGCAGAAATGAACATAAGTATCTACATATAATCAACGATTCAAGTCGTATGACATCAATTTTAAGTATTTACCAACCGTGGCCACCATGCTCTAGTACTGGAACGGGAACAAAATGATGATGGACATGATGCTCTGTAAAGAAATGCACATTATTCTGAATTTTATTTGCAAAATATTAAGGTTTACTTTTGTATAATATATTGCAGAAATTTATGAATTATAAATATTAATAACTAAATTAAATTCATTACACTTTTTCAAATGCTAACTTTATAAGTAAATTAAGTCAATGAATTTATACAGCAGACTATATTTTGGTGCCGGGGAATTTTAACCTGATATTTTTCATATTTCGTGCGCTCAAAATAGATTTGTCTTTGATTTTCCCTTTCAATTCTTGTTTGTAGGATATGATGGAAATGTTATTTAAGTTATATCAAATTAAAGTTCAGGCAAAAACGTTAAATTAACAACTCCTTTCTCTAATAAATTGCGTAAAACAATTTAACCGATGAAAACACTTGGGCACAGTATAGTAGGGATTTTGAAATTTTGTTGCATATTATTACTGTTCTATATGATGAATTGTATAGGCACTACCATGTGAAGCATTCTCTACACACTCCTTTACTGTATTCATTATTGCATGCTGAGAAGGTGTTATGATAGAGTCTATAATGTGTCTGGTGACACGAACATAAAAGAAATGACTTCAGAAAATTCAGATGGAAACACTCAAAGCATGCATTAATGTTTACAAACATCTTTACATTATTTGAAGTAAATTGGATATGTATGGATATTAGTTGTGTGACAAAGGGCAATTATTGTATACGAAGAAAGGACTTCAAGTTACTTTCTATTTTGGGTCCAAGCGTTTTTTTTATCGTTGTTTTAATTGGTATCATTTATAATCAGTGCAATTGTTTTCAATAACCATTTTATTATTATTTGATTAATATGATTCGATGTTATGATAGAACCAAGGCAATCATATAAGATACAAAAGATACTGCCGGCGTCCTGGCATAGGGGTAGCGCGTCTTCCCCGTGATCTGGGCGTCCCGGGTTCGAGTCCCGGTTCGGCCATGGTTGTCCTTCATTTGTTCTATCTGTGAGATGCGTGAATGTGCCCCCCTGTAAAAAGGGGCTGTGCAAGCGAATGTGATGCGTGAGTAGCAAAATCGTACTCTTGGCCCTAGTTGGCGCTACTAAAATAAGAGACGTTCCCTTTCGGCTTAAAATCGTTGATTTCAAATCAGCGGGCTTGCCTACGGCAAGTGCCATTGGAAACAACAACAACAAAGGATACTGAAGAACGAATTAAAGTCACGACTTGAGCACAAATGATACTTTAATATTTTTTATATTAACAGTAATCTTATTTTAATTAATTTTATTTTACTTAAATGGGATTAATAATATGAAATTAGTTTTTAAAATGTCCTAAATTTTTATTAAAAATATAAATAAGAAATTTTAATCTTTTCTCTTTCTCATATTTTTGATTGACATTTCCCTTTGTTGTCGAAATA
Organism: Argiope aurantia; assembly: GCA_026543865.1. NCBI lineage: Eukaryota > Metazoa > Arthropoda > Arachnida > Araneae > Araneidae > Argiope > Argiope aurantia. The sequence continues at coordinate 1,219,570 of JAPMOR010060062.1, forward strand.
ACAATAAAATAATCAGATATAGATAAGTGGTTTTAACTACTTAAAATGGTATTGCTGCTAAAAGTTTTAAAATATTAAAGATTTTACTCTATACGTTTGTCAAGCAAAAAATGAATTTATTTTAAAAATATTTTGCATTCTAAAGAAAAAAGAATGCTTTTTGTTTTAAATGAGAAAATAAATTAAATGTTTATAATATAACAGAAAAAATGTATCTTTATATTATTAAATTCTTTTCAAATTTTATTCATAACCAATTTGCAACCTCGAATATGCGGTTTTAAAAAGACTTTATCAGGTATTATTGAGAATTATTCACTTAGAGTTACGGCATTTTTTATGCATATGTATTAAAATATAAATGCGTTAAATTTCTTTAAAAAACTTTTTAAAGCTAAAATTAAGAGATATATAATCTTTTATAATTTCAAAATATTCCAATTGACTTAATTTTCAATTTTTTAAAATTATTTTTTCCTTATTAAAAAATATAAATTTATCTGGAATAAAACTTTGTATGATTTTGTAATTCCAATTAAATGCTAACTTTTTTAGAAATATTTTTATGTGTATTTACTTAATTGTCATAAGAATTTTATGTTTTTTCGGAACTAAAATTGATTTTTTATCTTCCTAAAAAATACGAAACATAAAATGCGTACCCCATTTTCTTTTAATGTTTAATCGAAATCATTATTATCAATTCTATCTAATTTATTCAAAAATTTAAACACCTCAAGTATTTTAAAGATATTTAAATTTAATTATCACATCATTTTGAGGAAAGTAATTAATTGTGCTTTTTCTTTCTCTCTAAACCTTTGAAATTCTTATTTTATTGAACAATATATCTTATAAAATAAAATTTCGATATATCTATATGTAATAAAATTTAATACATCGTTAATATTTAATATCCGATACATGGTAAAATTTAATATATCGATAATATTTAATACATCGATATATAATAAAACTTAATATATCGATATATAATAAAACTTAATATATCGATATATAATAAAAATATATCGATAGTTTGATAATATTCAATGTATCGATAAAATTAAAATGCCATATTTCTGTCCATTTTTACTTATTTCAAAGCCCACTGCCACCTTAATGTGATCCTTTAATGCAAACACAAATAATAATCACCTTTATGCCCTTGCAGAAGTTTCGCAACCGCTCCGGCTGCCAGTAAAGTTGCGATACCTTCACGTGCTCCACCATGGCGTCTCCCTCCTTTGTAGATGAGTAAAGGACCGTGATGACTCTCGACATTTCTACATACCAAAGCTAAAGTGAACAAAACAGCTAACAAATGCAGAACTATTTGTTTCCAGGATGCCATGCTATAAAAATAGACAGTAGAGTTAATATTTTTCACTACTGGAATATGCCATTTATTTTTGATTATCGAAAAACAGAATTGTTGAATATATGCAATAATTATCAATTCAGCTTAAATAACGAGATTAATATTCACTGGAAGGCAACAGAATATTTTTATCATTTTCCTATTTTTATGACGATTCATTGATGTAATTAAAATGGACTATTTAACTTCATATCTTTTTAGTTCATTTGACTTGTAGTAAATCATATAAGACTCTTGACAAAAAATCCCAATAATGAACATTTTTAAGTAAAACGTATCCAATTATTTTTATCGCCTTATTTTTATTATCGTGATTTCTTGGTTTTTGTTCAGGAAATAACAAGTAACAAATAATAACAAATTTGAAGTTTAGTCAGCAATATTTATGTGAAGCTATCTGGCCCTGATGCACTATCTAAAAAAACTTCCCTTTTTTTAATATAAGAGATTGAAGGACGTTTTATAGAAGATTTTTCTAAGGGGATCGGTTCATGGAATTGCAGAATTTATAATTCATTTTATCTCAGCATTTTTTTATTATTAACCCCAAATGAATACTAATTTTATATAAGAAAATGTTAATTATATATATTCCTTGCCTTTTAACTATTAGCTAAAAAAATCTGAATTTCATGACGCAAATTTATAAATATGCCAATGGAAATATAAAATAAATTCGATTTTAAATAAGAGCAAATTCATTTGTGCGCATTCTTTTAGATTTATATAATTATCACTAATATCATAGACTGTGTTGAATATACGTTGACGTGAATATTAAATTTTAAATAATTTTTCTAAGAAACATCTTCGATTTTGTCCTATTTAATATAAAAGACACATTTTTATGTATTTTCAGATGTTCAGTATCATTGACATCAATATGGATAGTTCATTTTGAAAATATAAATAGAGATAGTATTTCAGAAATTACTATGTCATGATCTGTATTATATCTTTCATATATTATCCTCTCTTCTTTGTTGCTATTTCAGCAAGTTTTTTGATAAAATTAACCACAATTAAATGATGCTAATGTAATTAAATTTATAAGCGAATCTCCTTTCATGCTGCCATCTAGTGTTACTTTTACGAAACAAAACAAAATGTCGAATTGTTGATCTATTGACATTATCTATAGATCTATTGTTATATTGATAATTCAATATCTATAGATAACATCTAATAAAGCATATATTTTTAAATGAATAAAAAATCTTTCTATGTAAGTTTTGTCTTATTTATCTGTTCTGCAGCCGTAAGAATTAATATTGTCTTTAAATAAGTTTAAATTTGAATAAAAATCATACAAATAACAATTGTTAAAATGTATGCGAGTTAAATATTTTATTTGAAACCTGCAAAAACCAAGTTAAAGGAAAGAAAAAATATTATTCTTCGCATTTATTTATTTATTCAATTGACACATTAGCATTTGAGGATAGCTCATCGTCGATTTTCTATGCATGAAACAAGACAGAAAATTGACGGAAAAAATTAAAAATCTAATTTAATGAGCATTAGAAATACTATTCAGAGAAAATGCAGCACTTTTATTTTAGCTTTAAAGAATAGAAAAAATCCATGAAATAAAACATTTTTGTTGTGCCTATTGAAAATGCCAAAGATCATACATGCAGAAAAATAAAGCAAACACAATCTATAAAGTTTCAAAATTATAAAAAAAGCGAATTCTTCACCAAAAACAAATGCATATCATTGAGCTTTAACAATTACCGCGTCATTGCATTGTTTACTTAAGCGCCATGTTACTTTTTGATTTTTGTGATTTGGTATAATTTAGAGAAATGAAGAGTAGCTGTTGTGGATTTTTTAACAAAATTAAATGTTTGCATTTTTTTTTCTTTTTAAACTTGATGTAATTTGATTTTTTCCTTTCTTCAAAATCGAGATAAAAGTGTTGCCTTTAATCAACACTTTTAATTTTAGCTCGATTTGTAAAGAAATAAGACGCTATTTGATCAATGCATTTTTTCATAAGAGGGTTTGTCAGTCAGTTATTATCACCATTTGTCTAATGAATAATGTAGCTGTTGATTACAGCTACATTATTTATAAAACAATAAACATCCAAAAGAAGAGAAGATACGACAAAAAATTACAGCAAAGTTGCGCGCATCTCTGAAATATAAAAAACAGATTCACAAAGTTATGTTAATGCCACGATTTCCAAACGTTGAAAACAGTTGCAAAAATAGTTTAAGTCATGCTTTCGTAAAGTCCGATGGCAAAAAGATGCAAGACGAAATTCTCTAACGTATCTCTTACATACGCGCATCTGAAAGTATACTAATCCATTAAAAGTTTTTAATAATGTTTCTATCGAATGTTTGATAAAATTATATATTTATTATAATTATATATATAATATAATTATAATTATATATATATATATAATATAATTATAATTATATATATATAATATAATTATAATTATATATTTAATTTATTATAATATATATTGATTTATATATTTAATGCAGAATAGAGAATGTGTTATTAAAGAAACAATATCGTTAAAAAATAGCAAATGTTAATAATTAATTAAATATTAAAATTTAAAAATGTATAGATAATAATATGAGACAAACTGAAATGATGGAAAAGAATGAATTATCTGTGATAAATGATCACGATATTTTCGAAATAAAAAAATATTAAACCATATATTGCACTGAATCCAAACTTTTCTTTTATGTGGATTATATAGTTTTTGTATGAAGGAAATAAAATGAGAGTACAGATAAACTGGCAAAATAATAACCATTTATTGGACTGGAATAAATATTTTTACTTCATTTATTTGTGATTTTATAGTAAGATTTTCTCATAGAATGTGAACTTGTAAATTTATTTAGATAAATAAAAGTTTATATTACTAAAACTTATTTAGATGTTGCAAAAAATATTACATAAATGAAAAAAAAAAATCAAAATTTTTTCTTTCACAGAACATATTTTGGTTATGGGTCTATGACAAGCTGGTTTAAAAAAGTTTCTATGAGTCTATATTTTTTAGACCCATTTATTTATATTTATATGAATCTGGTTTTAATCTTAAAGCATCTTTAAGATTTCCATTACATAAAATTTAAAATTAAAATATGCACATCTTCTTTTAGTTTAGTTAAATCAATAACGGTACACAACATTACAATTTTTATTTAGTTATAGTAATCAATATAAATTAGTGCTTTTAAAGAATGCAGAGCAAAATAATTTCAAAAATATTCTGTTGAAATTATTTTTAGTTAAAAATAATAGACAAAATCAATAATAGTACTATTAAATTTTTTAACTAAAGACCATTGATTCTATAGGCCCAAATTTTTCAATAAATTAATTTCTCAATTGATCATTAAAGTAAACAAAATTAATGGAAAGAAGAAAGAAACCTATTTTATGTATTTGTGATATCCTATCTATTTAAGATTATATATCACTTCAAAGTTTTTTTGGATTAGTTTTTAAGGGAGAATTTTTATCAAGCCAAAGGGTTTCCATTTTCAACTCGATAGTCTCCGTGGCTTCTAACATGCACTTATTTCATCATTATGGATTGATATTAAACCCGTAAGGAACAAGCGTGAATGAAGTGAAAATAACATATCCGAAAATTATTTTCACTCGTGAGAAAATTTTGAAAAATTTAATCCAATGAAAAAAGAAAGATTATTTAGGAAGAATTACATTTATTTCTTCGGGTTCGCTCTTTTTGGGATTAAATGAAAACACCTGAGAAAATGAAGTTTCTGAATAGAATAATATTCCCTATTCCCTTTTCCATCTATAGTAACGTTCATTTATTATTTTAGTTTAGATATCTCGCAAGCATAATTTTTTCTTCAGTGTTTAACAACAAGAATTTTTTCTGATGCATGTCTTTCACGCTCATGTTAATTTAATCATTTGAAGATTAGTTTTGGTCTTTTATTTCTTTGAAATTAATCAAATTATCAAAAAAGGAAAGGTGGTTATGAAGTATTTGTCTTATTACAAAAAATTATCACGAAATATCCATTGAATATAATACTGTTAAATTTTTACAATGGAACAATCTTGTACTTAAATCTTTCGAGAGTCCAATAGATATGCAACTAATGCAAGAAATAGAGATTTTACACCAGTTTCTTATTAAAATAGCATCAACGAAGGAAAATATTCAACATATTCTGAATTCAAATTGGTTATTTTTCAAAATAAAACTTAGTGTTTCGTGTTTTCATAAAGGGCAGAGTATTTGCAAAATCAGTTGAAGATATTGATGCATTCAAAGTTAGGATAAAAACTGCTGTGTCTAGTGTGACAGCAGAAATCTTGGACAATTCCTGGCGAAAACTGGTATACCGCCTTAACATATTTCAAGCTATCAAAGGTGTTCACATTGAAATTTGCTGATATAAATGATTTTATTAAAACTTTATAAAAACAACGAAATAATCGTGTTTTTATTCATCTTTTTTAATCCAGAAGATAATGCAACTAATATTGATATTTTAGATTAGATTCTTATCAAAATAGTGCCAACGAAGGAAAAGGTTCAACACATTCTGAATTCAAATTGGTTGCTATTTTCAATATCAGTCATAGAGTTACATAAAGGGTAGAGTATTTACAAAGCTAGTTAAAGATATTGATACAGTCAAAGTTAGGATCACAAATACTGTATCTAGTATGACATCCGAAATTTTGGGCAATTCCTGGTGAAAATTGGCAGACATATTAAAATATTTCAAGCTATCAAGGTTGCAAACATTGAAGTTTATTGATATAATTGATTTTATCAAGCGCTTTATAAATATCTTTATAATATATTGAAACCATATGACAGATTATAATAGTTCCTTTAGAAATAATTTTTATTGTCAAGGAAAGACTTTGTAATCACTCAGCACTCAATCTGACTTAGCATTAAATTATAAATTTTTTTTTTGATTCTCCATACATAAACTCCTTGTGTGTCGACAAATCTATCACATGGCTCACAAACGTAAGTTAGTGCACAACAGATAGCGGAAGAATTTTCGAATATCAAGCACGTAGGTACAAATGCAAAGCAAAATGGGGGAAGCAAGAAAATGAATAAATAAAAACAAAGAATAAAACAAAATTGCTCACATACTAACGGAAACATACAGTAAATGATATGATACAATTTGAAAAGCCTGATCACATGAAAATAAAATATTGAAAATACAAATACAAAAAGTATACAGATATATATGCAGATATAAGTAGGAAAAATTACAGAAATAAAGTTTAAATAATACGAGGAATACTATTAATATACGTACAAAAGGAAAAAAAAAAGATGATTTGTTTTTTATAAAGGCTAATAAATGAGTAGGCCTATCTATATTGATCTTCAGAAGGCAACTTCTAAGTTTATGTCTGTCGGAAATAAATTTGGTGCATTCAAATATCAAATACTTGGCATCCTGGACTGCACCAGTGTAGCCTGTCAGTCGGTGACAAATTGAAGCGTTTTAAATATGCTTTAAAGTTTCCATTCCCATTCAGAAACTGCGGAAGCTTGAAATTAGATTCAAAGTAGTTAGACTTTAAGTGTCTTTGTATGGAAGGAATAAATTCCTTAGTGAACTGCGCATTATTCGATGTTTGATATAAGGTATTCCATTCAGTTATAATCTTATATTTGAAGGCATTCTTTAAATAAGATTTCGGAATGCTCATAGAAATGAAATAAATTAATTTTATAGCTTCTTTGGCAAATAAAATTACACATTTTTAAAAAGCAAGCGTCATATTTTATCAGTCAATACAAATTATTTATCAAATAACTAATAAATATTTAAATAATAAATTAAATAAGTGAGCACTATTAAAAAACAGTTAACCTACCTTAATCAAATTTCAGTCTTATCTTTAGCCAAATTTCTCGAATTAAATGCTGAAGCATGGATACTGGCCGAGGCTTTTATATGTGTCTCCTAAATATTATGATATTCTATATATTTTTTTTAAAGAAGAGGATTAGAGGAAGTAATATAATTGGTTCTATTTCTCCGGAAGTAGATCATTTCCGACGTTTTCCCCCCATTTTATAACCCATTAAATTATATAACCAACAAGTAAATAAACCAAGTTAATCACTCTCATTTTTTTTTCTCTAGTTCCATCAGCGTCCGATTGTCCCACAGTTCCAATCCACTGCTTACTGGACCACGAAGATCACTTTCTACTTACTTATGGCTATTAAAACAAACCTCAAGGAAGTTTTTAAGAATGATTCATTATTGCTGTTGGATGGTATGAGGAGAGAGCCCATTTTTGTTCGTAACAAAGATGCGAAATTATGAGGAAGTTGCCAATTGAGAAATGGCTTATTTGCTGGCCGCTGTCAGGAAAGAACTTTTTAAGTAAATAATTGGTTTTTAACGCAGTTTGGGACAGAGTAATTACCCGAAACGATATTGATTGATTTCGTTGAGGAATTGATTTGATTTATGAGTAATTGAAGAAGGCATTTCTGATGGATAGTTTCGTAAGTGGAAGTTTTTTTATTTAAATCTAGTAATGTAGTATCAAGCCTCACATTTTAGATGCCAGATTCTGCCAAATATTAAATGCTATATAAATAAAATGCCAGAATCAAAATTTAATTTTTGATTAATAGTTTAAAGTACGAAAACGTAATATTGAAATTATCTGTTACGGATAATATACTATTATGAATTATATCAATTTTTATAAAAACAATGCAAAATTTCAAAATGTAACACTTGATTCTTGTTTCCAAGTAGCTGACATTTTTGTGTGTAACAAAAGTGTTCTGACTTCGACGTTCGTGCAGATTTAGATAATATAGTTCGCGTTTTATGTTCAGCGTCCTATAAGGTAAATATTTTTGACATTTTCTTAGTCGTTTAAAATGTAAACAGAGATTTACAATTTTGATTTCAAAACCGTAGATCGATTTACAGTCATCTAGTTTCAAACGATTTTAAATTATTTTGTTCGAGAACAAGTCTATACAGTCAGACAAAAGTGAAAAATAGTTTTATTTTTTCTTACTCAGAAACATCCAAAAAGTAAAAATTTGTGAAAATTATGAAGTTTAATTTTTTAATAGCTTAGTCTTTCCGTTTGTGTTTCTCATATTAAAGGGTCTAAGAAAACATTTAAAATCAGATCTTAGTCGTTCATGTGAAACTTTTGTCAACAATTTGTAGCTTTTATTAATTTAGAAAGCAGAAAGAGAGATAGGCATACCAAGAGTATAGGCATTGGTTCAAGTTACTTTCAGAAAACGGTTTGGGATGAATAATAATTGGTTAAAAACTTCCAAGCTATCACAAGCAAAAATTAATTTTGGTAGAATTCCATTTAGATATGAACATTATTATCAAGTTACATCACTTAGATGTAAAATTCCATGATTAAAAGGTGGCAGTCAGTTTGAAATTTATCTCTTCAAGCTATGTTCGCAAAGCAGTATAAAAAATAAAATTGAATAATAAATTTTTTCAATAACGTTTTTCTTGTTTGAGAAGAAAAATCAAAGAGAATCTACTAAAAGTTGTTATAATTGATATTTTCTTTTAGTTTCTCATATACAAAGTCTAGAGAAAATAATATAATTGCTAAAAAAATAATCAAACTCAAGATTTTGACGAATCTCCATGTTTCAGACACCTTAATTTAAAAAATCCCCCTTTATGCATTATAATCTGTCTCTCTGTCAATCTGTCTGCGAACACGATACTCGAAAACGCTTTGAGGTAGACAAATGAAATTTGGCATATGAACTTATGACCCACTTTTGAGATTTATAATGTATTTTTAACGAAATCCATTAACAGGAAATCTGTCTATATGATTGCCCAACCATAAGTGGACTAGATAACTCCAAAATGTAAAAAGTCAGATAAATAAAATTTGGTACATAGGTTTAGCATGTAAATGATAAATTCTCAGAATATGAAACAAATCTGTCAAACAGTTGACCATTTCTTGGTCTGTCCTTTCGAATGCACATAAACACAGTTATTTATAATCAGAATGGCATAAATCAATGAAATTAGGTATGTTATTTTTTATTACAACTGTATTTCCCTGTCAAATTCTGGATTCATTAGATTTGCAAAATGGCCTTCAAAATACATATTCACAAGATATCTAGATTCAGCAAAATGTTAGATTCACCCCAAAGTTCTATATTCTGTAACTGTTGTTCGCTAATGCCATGCAAGGCGTTTACATTTATTTCTAAGTTCCATAATTTTATTTTGGAGAGAAGAGATTGGAGAATTTGCAAGAAAAGTTTCCGAAGGTCATCCCCATTTGTTTATATACTACATTTCACTAACTTTTTATCGTTTAAAATAGGGTTAAAACAAAATAATTCTTTATGTTTGGTGGCATCTGTAACCAAGATTAATCTGCAATTTAAATAAAGTTGAAAAGATAAATAAAAAAAAGCTGATGATCTTATCAAAAGGGTAAAATCAGCATGTTTAAATTGTAATTCTGTTGTTGTTGTTTATAATGGCACTTTCCATGGACAAGCTCGCTGACAAAGTCAGCGATTTTAAGCCAAGGGAGTGTCTCTTGTTTTCAATAGCGCCAACTAGGGTCAAGAGTACGTCTTGGCTAATCACGCATCACATTCTCTTGCACAACCCTTTTTTACAGGGGGGAACATTCACACAACTCACAGATAGAACAGATGAAAAACCAAGCCCGAACCGGGACTCGAACCCAGGCCGCCCAGGTCACGGGAAAGAAGCGCTATCCCTATGCCAGGACGCCGGCGATTCTAATTCTAATATTGATTAATCAAGGAATATCTTTTGTAAATTTCGTACTATATGCCATTTGTGTACGTACATTCTCTTATCACTCGAGTACATACAAAACTTAGCATTATCAGTTTTCCGTACGCTTATTGTAATTTCAGTGTTCTTGTAACCGTTGGTGACTTTTGCTACCATTTTTTATGATTTTTTTTTATAAAAGTTTTTTTTTGTCGTCCTTCTCTCTAAATTAACTATTTCATGCTTTTCAAAGTCTGTATATGAAATATGATCTCACTTCTTTTATTAGTTTTAGCTACGTATCATTGAAAAAAAATTATTTAATGGGCAGTTTGAATCTGTGCCTTTTTTAATATTGTCACGTAGATACTATAGAACTCAATGACACACAAACACAAGAGGTAGAGCTAAACCAATTTATTAACTGAACTCAGAACTGAGAATCCAGTAACTGACAAATCTTCTGCTTTTATTCAAGCAGAGAAAGTTCCAGAATACTCTTCTGGAGACAGTAAGAAAAGTCCAGAACACTTGTCTGGTAAACTAAAGAAATATCCAGTATCTTCTGGAACATGAAATAAAGGAAAACATAAAATGAAAGAATTAAGTATTTACAAATACTATTAATAGCATTGTCTCTAGCGGGATTCGAACCCAGGTCTCTTGATCACGAGGCCAGTGCCATGACCATTCGGCCATTCAGATTCAACTGCCTTTCTTCAATGCGGCATTGTTCCCTTCTTGGAAGAACAGCGTCTCGATGTTATGACATTTCATTGTGTGGTTCTAGCTCTCGATCGAGTCACAGGGCCAGTATAAGATGTCGTGTCTTCACGGTGAGTAGTCTCTTGAGAAATGTCTCTTTCCGAAACCTCCATTATTGTATAAGAATGTTGGTCGTCTTGTTCTTCTGGGTCGTGGTATGGTTTCATGCGTAAAACGTGGACAACTTCCTTCGGTTTCCGCCTTCTAGAATTAGGATCGAAATCAGCTACTTCATAAGTGACGTCGGACAACCGCCTCAAAACTTGATAAGGGCTGAAGTACCTCTTGAGGAGCTTCTCAGAAAGCCCCTTTTTTACGAACTGGAATAAAAATCTACTCCAAATCCCCTGGTTCGTATGCCACCATTCGATGTTTGGAGTCATATTGCCGGCGATCGTTCTGCTGAGCCTCAAGAGTTCGTGCACGAGCTAATTGCCTCGATTCTTCTGCCTTATTGATCAGATGACCAACGTAATCGTCTTCTTGGCTGAACTCGTTGGATCAGAGAGGAAACATCGTATCCAACGGCGTTTCAGCTTCTCGCCCATGTAGGAGGTAGAAGGGGGTAAAACCTGTCGTTTCCTGCTTGGCAGTGTTGTAGGCGAATGTGACGAACGGCAATATCTGGTCCCAGTTCTTCTGTTCGACACCAACATACATAGAAAGTATATCTGCTAGCGTTTTGTTGAATCTCTCTGTAAGGCCATTTGTTTGCGGATTATAGGCTGTTGTCATTCGATGAGTGATATTGCACAGTCGATTAATATCGAACACCAGCGTGGACTGAAAAACTTGCCCACGGTCTGTAATGATAACTCGGGGAGCTCCATGTTTCAGGATTATGTCCTCTAGTAGGAATTTGGCAATTTGTGTAGCTTCCGCCGTCGGTAAAGCTCTGGTGACTGCGTACCGTGTCAAATAATCGGTGCATACTACTTTCCATTTGTTGCCGTCGTCAGATTTTGGAAATCGTCCTAGCAGGTCGATTCCGACTAGATGGAAAGGAGCGGCAGCTGGTGGAATAGGCACGAGATGACCTGGTGGCTTCTGAGGAATAGATTTTCTCCTTTGACATTCTCGGCAGTGCATCACATATCTTCGAACATTTCTGTACAAACCTGGCCAATGGAATCGCTTTCTTATTCTATCATAAGTTCTGGTGAATCCTAGATGTCCGGCGGTAGGGTTATCATGGAGAGATTCTAGAATACTGAGCCGTAAATGCTTCGGGATCACTGGTAGAAATTTCTTTCTGGACGGATCAAAATTATTCTTGTAGATGACTCCTTCGACTACTTCAAAGTTTCTCAGCCTACTTGCTTCGGTACTTTGTTGGTCTGTTATTATTCTTGCCAATTATGGATCTTTCATCTGTTCTTCTGAGATATTAGTGAATAAAGTGGCACCAATGGAGTCCCCAGACCATGAGGCATCGACTTTCAATGGGTTTCTGGACAGACTATCAGCATCTTTATGTTTCCTTCCGCTTTTGTACACCATTGATACGTCGTATTCTTGGAGTCGCAGCGCCCATCTAACGAGTCTTCCAGAGAGATCCTTCAGTCCTGTCAGCCAACACAGGGAATGATGGTCGGTGACGATCTTGAAAGCCTTTCCAAAGAGATATGGCCGAAACTTAATTATAGCCCATATGGCCGCAAGACATTCTCTTTCAGTTGTGGAATAGTTTTGCTCTGGCTTCGTCAGAGTCCGCGAAGTATAAGCTATTACCTTTTCCTTCCCATCTTGGATTTGGACTAATACTGCGCCGATTCCGTATCCACTCGCGTTGGTGTGAAGTTTCGTTGGTGCAGTTTCGTTATAAAGGTCTAAGGCAGGATCGGAGGTAAGATCTTTCTTCAAGGTATTAAAAGCTTCCACTTGTACAGGTCCCCAACAGAATTTTGTATCCCTCTTCAGTAATAACTGTAGAGGTTCGGCTTTATGGCAAAAGTTCTTGATAAATCGGCGATAGTAAGAGCAAAGTCCCAGAAAGCTTCTGATGTCATGGATATTCCTAGGCACGGAAAAGTCACTCACGGCCTTTATTTTTTCCTGGGTTCGGTCGTACGCCATCACTGAATACTAGGTGTCTCTTGTGCTCCAAATCGACATTTTTTGGATTAAGGATAAGGCCGACGTTCTGTATACACTGAAGGACGGTATTCAGCCTCTGTAGATGTTCATCGAATGTTTCAGAGAACACCACAATGTCATCTAAATAGCAAAGGCGCATTGTTCATTTTAAATGTCGCAGAAGATTATCCATCATCCTTTCAAAAGTTGCAGGAGCATAGCATAAGCCAAATGGCATCACTTTAAACTCGTATAGTCCCTCAGGTGTAATAAAAGCCGTTTTCTCACGATCGGCTTCATCGACTACTATTTGCCAGTAACCGGAGTAGAGATCCATAGACGAAAAATATTTTGTCCCCTTCAGGCAATCCAAGGTGTCGTCAATACGTGGCAATGGATACAAGTCTTTCTTGGTAATTTTGTTGAGTCGGCGATAATCATCACAAAAACGCCAACTTCCATCTTTTTTCCTGACCAAAACGACTGGAGATGACCATGGACTTTCTGATGGTTGAATGTTGTCTCTTTCCAACATTTTGGTTACCTCCTCACTGATAATGCGGCGTTCGGATGGGGACACTCTGTAAGCTCTCTGACTAATAGGTAAGTGGTCGCCTGTGTTTATACGGTGTTTAACATTGAGTTGACTTCCTTTCTTGAAAGTGCTTTCTTGATCGAAAATATCTGAAAACCTCTGGAGTAGGTGCAACATTCTTTCTTTTTGGTCGATTCTCAAATCCGGAGCTATCATCGTGGTACAGTCGATGACACCCAACTTTGCCTTTGAAGTGGTCATGGAATAAAGCGATCCTTCGTCTATAGTATTTAGGCAGTCCTCGCGTAAGGGTTCGGCATACCCGATGCACATCCCTTTAGGGATGATCTGAGGTTTCCCTTGTCCATTAGCAACCCATAGTTCGGCTTTACTATTAAGGAGCGTATTTATAGTAGACGGAATAGCAACTTCCTTGTTCAGGAGGAGCATCCTATTTCCCTCTACTGTTACATCAATAGCTCGGAGGTTCTTACAGCCCAAGACGGTGACCTTTTTGATAGAACGAGCAGGTACTGTATAATCTTCAAATGTGAATAAACGGCTGGAGTTTGAGATTCTTGAATGACGTCTTGAAATAAGAGCTCTGAACGGCCACAATCTATAACAGCTTGAGAAGCGCCCAAACAGTCCCAACCAAGGATGATATCGTGACTGCATTGTGGCAAAACCATGAATTCAAAAGATTGAGGTCGGCCATTGATTTCGAGACGAAGCGTACATTTTCCCACTGGTCTCACGTAGTTCCCATCGGCGACTTTTAAAAGAACATTGTCAGTTGTGGGAAACATAACTTTCTTCAGTAGGCGACGATACTTCTCCGAGATTACAGAAAATGAGGCTCCAGAGTCCACAATGGCAAGTACTGGCTTATTGTCGACGATTACTTCTATGTTGTTTCAGTCATCTTTGCGGCACAATGTTGCGGCATCGGAGGATTTCTGTCACTAGCGGCCTCACCCCCAAGGAAGGTCACACCGCTTAGTTTTCCTCATTTCTGCGGCTAGGAGATTGACTGGATCTTCTATATGGCGATGGAGATCTGTAACGGCGTGTCGGCGATCGTCCTCGTGATGGGCTGGGCGACGAACTTCGGACTGCTGGTCGGCTGTACTCGTCAGCATAGCGTACCTCATTTGACGTCTGACGGCCTAAATCTCTCCTGTTAGCCCGATATGCCTCAAAAATAGCTTTGTGATCTCGGAAGTATCGAACTACAGGGCCAGGGCGGCCACAATGGAAACAGACGGGTCTTCTATTAGGAGTGCGCCAGACATCTGTCTTCCTCTGTGGTTGCTGTGCTACAGGCGTAGGTCGTCTGGCAACGTCGGCATAGGAAGGTCGGCGTCTTAGTTTGACCTTTGTCCACTCTGGTGCTGTCTGTGACAAAGGAGCCAAAGCATTTTCTACTTCCTCTCGAACAATGGCTTCAATGCCTTGTTCTTGGTGTTCGGGATCGACTACTGGAGATACGAGGCGCTGGACCTCCTCTCGCACTATTTGACGTATCAGTGATGCCAGATCCAGTTTTTCGTCAATTGCAGCCATTGGTACGACATTTAGAAGCCTTTCAAATTTCCTACTCCGGATTCTCTTTTGCTGCATTTCTTCGATTTTTCTACACCATTTTATTAAGTCCTCTGTGGTGGTTATTTCTTTCCTCAGAAGTGCCTGATAAACATCTTCGGCGACTCCTTTCATCCGATGAGACACTTTCTCTTCTTCTGACATATCTGGTTTGACTTGATGGCATAATCCCAACACGCTTTAGATGTATGACTGCGTACTTTCGCCAGATTTTTGAGCTCGATACTTTAGCTCATCTTCTGCCTTCTTTACATAGTGCTGTGTTTCTCCAAATGCCTCTTTTAACATTGATTTGAAAACGTCCCAGGAAGTAAATTTTTCTTCATTATTTTCGAACCATTGTTTTTCTGTACCATTCAGGAAGAAGAAAACATTTGCGAGACAGGTCATGTCATCCCATCTGTTGAATTGTGATACTCTGTCGTATTCCTTAAGCCATTTGTTTGGGTCTTATCCTACTTCTCCTTTAAATAGTGATGGGTTCCTGTACTGTAGCTGTGCTTTTGTCAGGATGACCGGTTTAGTCTCCGGTTCCACAGGCATATTCCTTGTCTTTCTGGGTGGTGGGAAATAAAGTCCAAATTCTGGTTCAAGGCCTTTAAGGCGATCGCTTCTTCGTAAATTCGTTTCCACGCTGACTGGAATCGCTACCCGGCGCCTCCACCAAAGAATATCACGTAGATACTATAGAACTCAATGACACACACACACACACACACACACACACACACAAGAGGTAGAGCTGAACCAATTTATTAACTGAATTCAGAACTGAGAATGCAGTAACTGACAAATCTTCTGCTTTTATTCAAGCAGAGAAAGTTCCAGAATACTCTTCTGGAGACAGTAAGAAAAGTCCAGAACACTTGTCTGGTAAACTAAAGACATGTCCAGTATCTTCTGGAACATGAAATAAAGAAAAACATAAAATAAAGGAATTAAGTATTTACATATACTATTAATAGCGTTGTCTCTAGCGGGATTCGAACCCAGGTCTCTTGATCACGAGAAAAATGCCATGACCATTCGACCATGGAGATTCAACTGTCTTTCTTCAATGCGGCAATATTAAAAATGAAGATGGTTTTTTTTGTACATGTGCCCCGCAGACATTTCTCTACATTTTTGGCATAAAAAATTACGATTTTTTGCACTCTTACTTAATTTTTAAAGAAAGTCGAAAATTTATTTTAAAACGCTCTGGGATAAAAATATCTGAAATATCGATCTGCTTGAGTAACAGCAATTTTCGAGAAGCGAATAATCGGTAAATCAGTTTTTTAAACTAAGCCATTGAAAAATTTGTCTAATTTATACCATCAGTTTTTCTTAACCAATATAAACTCTTTTATCCGCATAATAGTAAAAAAAAAAAAAACTATACCTTACATATGATTAGAAACTTATTATTTGACATTATTAAAATGGAGTTGACATATCATAATTGTTTTATATTTAAAATATTGTAAAAATAAATTAATTTCATAACTTAATACAAGTTGCAGTTAATTATTTTGCATCATTTTATAATATATTGTCTTTTTCAATAGAAAATTATTGGGTTTTACTCATATCTATTTAAACTTTTATTTACCTACTTATTTTAGCAACAATTTTTCAAATTTATTTTTGAACTATAAGTTAAGTTTCGGTACAGAATAAACCCAGGAAGAAGAAAAAAACTTTTTTAATTGATTAAAATAATTCAATTAATTTAATTAGCAATAAAAGTTTTTTTAATGTTATTTTTAGTTGACCTCTACTGCTTTCTATTGGAAATACGATCTTCGTGTTCTTTTAAACACTAATGGAAAAAATATTCATATTGGGAAGATATCAGCCTGATTTAAACGGTACTTTAAAGTACCGTTGGTAAATAAAGGGTTAAAAGAAGTGGCGTCAGAGTTATTACAATTGCAGAAATTTTTATTATTTTTACTAATTTAAATGAAGTAATTTAATTTGATTGAAATAATTTCTCTACTGCTGGGAATTAGTGGCATCTTTGAATGTTGATTGCAAGGCTTACATGTTTTTCTTTAGAGTGCAATAAATAGATTTTTTATTCGAATTTTCGAATAGCATAAAATTTAATTTATTTAAACATTGATTTTCTTTAATCAGTGTGTATTTACATTAGATATTAAAAGAAAATTATTCAGAGAATTAAAGAGATTTCTTTTTCATTTCAGAATAATTTTTGGAAGAGAAAATTAATTACAGCTTTTTATTAAAATAAAATAATTTTTTTAGTTTTCGATGATATGCAAATACCCAATCCTTATATACCATTACTTTGAAATATATTGCCGCTTTGAATCTGCAATCAAAATGTATTTTTCTAAAGTTGGATTAAGATTTTCAATAACGTGTATTTAATTTGTTGTAAATCGTTTAAAGCAAAACAGCGAATAACAATAACGTCGTATAATAATTAATTTCCTCAAAATAAATTTTAAACGTCCTTAACTAACGGAATATGTCTATTTATATTATCATGAGAATTAATTTATTCTGTAAATAGCTAGGAAAACAATGCGGATTTCTTTTTACGTTTCAGTTAACCTCTGAAATAGAAAGTCAATAACAGTTATTGATTCTACTTTTCCTGGCATAACATTTCTTGTGGTTTTCCTTTATCCTTTTTTAAACTCAAATATTTTAAATTTGTAAATGGAAAATTTGCATTTAATTTGCATTTTCCTTTTGGAAAAAATACTGCATTTATTTTCTTAATTTAGTATTTTCAGCTCATATTTTAAAAAATAAAAAAACTAGCTATCCAAAAAATGTAACATGACATATTTTTTGATATAGCATTTTAAATATTTTAAAAATGAATATTTTACTTAATAAATATATAGAATATATAGAATAGTTGTTTTGATAATATTTTATGGATATATTATTAAATATAAAGTATTAAATTCTACTTTGTCATAGGTAGAATGTCTCTTATACACCGTATGGTTTCCACATCCACATTCATGCAAGAACCATATGTGAGTGGACACACTAGAATATCTAAAAACTGTTTTTAGTGATTACCAAAATTGATGAATCACATGGAAATCCAATCCAGCAAAAAACAAAATTCCTCTTTGAATTGCTTTTGATTCAGTAGGATTTCTATTTTATTCATTGCTAGCATCTTCTCACGTAAAGATCTTCCTCTTATACATAACATCTGATCTTCATATATTATGTATATTCTGTGAAAGCTTTGGGAAGTTATTTTTATATATGCCGATATTATGAAAATGGATTATATTATAAGCCTTTAACTCTTGAAATGCTAATTTATTATAAAAATATTTATTAAAACAGCGATTCTGTTTGTTAGTATATGAATTTGAGCTGTGTCTAATAACTGAAGGTAGCACGACAATAAAATAAATTCGATTAAAGATTCAAATTCCGATTTTGTAAAAATTTTGCTGCGATTGCTGCTTCTAATGCGTGCGTTAAATCCGATGACTTGCGCGAAAGCACTCCTCTCTTCCACACTTGTGGTACTAAATCTCGGACCAGAGAGCTTTATCTCAGAGAGCTACATGTATCTCCCAGAGAGGGAATGTCTGATGTTATTAAGAGTTCCTTTTCTGAATAACTCTCGTGCTATTTTAAAATGGTCATCAAAATAAATAACTAAACGAACTGAGTATAATAGATCTATTTCTGTAACTTTGCGAATATTATTTCACATTATGTTAATGCAATTGAAAGTAACTTGAAAAACTGATTAAATGATTTTCGTTTTATATTATCATAATCATAAAATCGTATGTATAAATTCAGCTCAATCTTATTTCATAGTTTAATTTAATTGCATCGAGACAACATTTAAGACAATATTAAATTTTTAGTTGCTGTGAATTATCTATTTTTCTATTTTTTTTTACTGAATTAATTCACCAAATAAAGAAAAAAAATATTTCAATGCCATTTATGCTCACTTTAAATTTTGGTGTTCTCCGTTTGGGCATGGTTTATTTTTTTTTAAAAAATTATTTTACAAATACGAATATAAAAAAAAGATGAATCTATTCGATTTTCGTTTTCAATTTTGAAATTTTTTTCATATTTATTTAATAGCTTATATTGTTACATTTAGTCTTGGTTCATAAATTAATTTACTTCTTTTTCGTACATATGCTTTTTATTTTGGTAATTAATGACTATTTCATTTAAAGTCACATATTTTTATACAGAAAATAGAGTGCAAAATCACTTGCATTACAAGCAATATATTATTTTAGCTAAGTTTTCAAAGTATGTTCTTCATATATCTTGGGATATTACTTTCTGTTTAACAAGTGCTTTTCGTAACTTTTCGAAGTTAAAATTATCATTGCACACGGGCAGCGTTTAAATGTTTCAATCTTCTTTCCTGTGTTATTATAATATTGGAGGATTGTACTGAAATTCTTAAATAATAAAATTATTTTGAAAATACGTATGGATGATTTTGTTTCGTCTCAATTTGCTTCAAATATTTTGGAATAAAGTATCCTTGTAAGGAATTTATCCGATAAAAAGCAAATAAATATTTTTTTCTTTTCTTTCAAATATCAGTTATTTTATTACATTATTTATCAGTAAGTTAATTTTTTTATTAATAACATATTAAAGTGGTTAACATAGTTAATTGAGTTCTAATTTACCTAAAAAGGATAAACATATCTCTTTTCTATATAAAATATATTCCTGTTAGTTTCTGACATGTTTTTTTTCTAAACTGTCTCTTGAAATATCAGCATTTAGTTTAACTTTAAAAGCAGAAACTTATCATTGCGAAAAAATGCTCTGTAATATGTACAATTACGATTTAAATTAGAATTTATAATATGTATTTAATGTATACTGTGGTTTATCGCCATTTACTGTTATATTTACTCTATAAAATAAATAAAATTACTTTAAACATTCGTTTTTTTTCAAGTCATAACTTTGCGGCTTAATGCCTGCAATAATATTTATTCACTGGAACATCTTGCGTTGGGCAGTGTAGCTTCTTTATTATTCCTTTACAGTTGGGTAATTATTAATAAAGTTCGCAAGTACATGAATAGGAATTAGTTTCTGTGTAAAAATATTTAGATTTGAAAATAGTGATTAAAAATAAGAAACATTTTCATGAAAGAAAAAACAATAAATCACTTATTATTGGAGGATTAAAATGATTAATAAATTAAGATTCTTATTCATCCTCAGATTCTTGAAGATTATATTAGTAAAAAGAATCTATACTGGGATTCTCAGATTATTCAATTTTTAATAAAATATTTTTTTCACTTTTAGTAAATTCTTATTGTAGTGGTTATAAATTTTTGAAATTGTATATTTGATGGGTATTCAGAGGTTGTAAAAGGGAATAACTCTAGAATTCTACCTTTCTTTTAAAATAAGAAACTTTTCATAACAACAGATGAAAAAAATATGTACGTAATTAATAATAAGATCCTAAAATAATTATGGTTATATCCTATTTTATGAATCTCATTCTCTGGTGTGGAAAGAAAATGCATTTAAATTTTATTTCACATAGTTACATTATTATTTTATTTTAACAGAACATAATGAATAATAAAACAAAAAGTACCCTAAAAATCTCAGATTTTTTTGTGAATATATGTATTAAGTGAATCAGATTTTTGAGATGATTACCATATTAGTACTTAAGCCATTAAAAGTTTGTAAAACTTATTTCTTAATTAATTTCAACACTTATTTGCATACAGTGAGCTTGAACTGAGAATTGAAATGAATTATATTTTTATTATACACATGAAAATATGTACAACTGAATTTACAAAATTTTTTCAAGAGCTCTGCACCATGCTTACAACGCTCATTTGGTTAATTTACATAGAATGTTGCGTTTGTAGGGATGAACGTATGCGTAGTTACAAATATAAATATATTTTAATTGACTATAAACTACATTATAAACTTGAGGCTATGCTTTATAATGAGATTTAACCATGATGGTGTTGTTCTTGAAGAAGCTTGGCGATGAGCCCAGCTACAAGAAGTTCCATGACACCGTTGTTGCCTCTCTGTCCCATATGCATGGCGGACACGTGGTCAACGGCCAGAAGACCAATCAGAAGGATGGAGAAAATGGTGCAAACAAATTTGACAGAGAAGTTCATGGTTTAGATGAAATCTGTATAAAGAAAATCACAATTTTTTTCAATAACACATTGTGACTCAATTTATATAATTTATTATCTTATTACTTTGAGATTATTAATAACATCAAGAAAGTACTCTTTTTTCATTCAGATTTTAAACCGACAATGTATTAAATATTATATACACATAAATAAACACACATCTTTCTTTCAGCAGTATATTTAATAGAATGTTTTTTACTATTATTTTAGTTTATGTATTTCATTTGTTTATGTATTATATTAGTTTATATATTAGGTTTGATTACTAGTTAAATCTAATATATAAACTTCCATACAATACTAATAAGAATTGTTTGGCAAATTTAATACTTGAAGCAATTTGAATTTTAAGAAGAAAATTACAAAGTATAAGGGAGCCATATTTTAAATCATTTACCTTTATATTGATAGAACAGTCAATTAAGATTTTAAACAATAATGTTATGGTCTATAAATATAATTGACAGAAATAACTGAAGTAAATATTTATATTTTTATTGCACGAGTCATTGTTTCATTTAGAAAGGGAAAATAAATATTAACTAGAAACATCTTTACACACAAAGCGAAATAATGATTGTTTTCAGTCATGAAAACAAAAAGATTTTAATTTTTGTACTTTTATTCTGAAAAAAATTGTAAGTGCTTAGATATTTTCTGAAGAAATGAGTAAAGAGTTATTTTAGTCATTAATGAATGGTTATTAGATAGATTGTTTCCAAAATAAAATGTAACGATCTCAAAGTCAAGACAATGAATGGTGATTACTTTTTTTACTTTTTATTGTTTGATAACCAGGATCAATACCTTTTCACTAGAATCGATTCTTAATCTCAAAAAAAAAATTGTATATAAGAATATTTGGAAAAAGAAAATGTAAACTTCTTACATTTTCTTCCAAAAGAAAATGTCTTCCCACAAATTTCTTTTTACATCTTCTTAGAAAAGAAAATGTTAACTTTTTTTGGTTAAAAAAAAAGAAAGACCAAACTTAGGTTGTTTTATATCTTTAACGGGTAATCATGATATTAAAAAACATTGTTGGTAAAATCGAATTATTAAAATAACTTGAATAGCCAGAGGGAAATGTTGTATTATCAAAACTGCAGCTAACTGCAGCAAAATTGCAGCTAATTTTGACCACCACCACATTTTAATTTTTTTGGAGATATGATTGCATACGTTAGTTAGCAGATTTTATCATTAAACATCAGTTGGACAGTTTATTGCATTACCGTTTTTTAAAGAAAGTCCCACTATCTTCGCTGGAGTATTATATAAATATAAGGTCGCTTGAATATTATATATATATATATATAT